>JAHZNK010000057.1:0-13627 GCA_027744615.1 Lepidocyrtus cf. nigrosetosus NNG-2020 | reverse complement strand
CGTAATAATAAAATACTTAAGTAGATTGGATTTGATTGGATTTAGTTTTTCGGAGGAATAGCAGGTAGACACACAGAATGATCAGACCAGATCGTCATGATCATAATCAAGCAGAAGAGGAGGTTGGGAGAAAGGACCACAATAATTTTCTTAGAAACGGCTAACGAATGGCTCATTACATTAATTTGCTGGAATTTCCCTATTCCCCAGAAGATATGAGGAAATATTTATGTATATATGCATGTGCTATACAGAAGCAAGCAAGCCTATCACTAATATACGAGCCAAACTAATTTTATCATCATCAAATTCTCCTGTCACACAACAAAATTCGATTTCCTTCATGGAATTAGCTTATTACTGTTATCATTTTAAAGGATTGATAATGATAATGAAGATCATCATCATCCTTCCCTCTCTCATCCACTAATGAGAAGGAACTAGTAGCCTCACAAGCCTAATTCTTTACTCCACTCGAATCTTGCTAAAGAATGTTCATCATTTCCCAACTTTCCAACCAACCTTCTCGTTAATTTTTTTAATTAAAGTGTTTCGATTGAAAAAAATCTAAAAACTAATTGAGTTATATATTTTTATATAAAAGTTTGGAGTAGTTTGCTCTACTCTTTTGTATGACAAGATTCGACGAGAACGATGAGAAAGAGAGGGAGGACGATGGAAGAGACACGTCCTTAACTTTAGAAAAAGTCACATCACATATGCTCTTGTCATTAATTTCTCCAAAAAGCCTAACTACTTTCGTGCTACTTTTTGTATAAGCAAAAGCCCAGAAGCCTAATAATAAGCTAAAAAATCCTTGTAAAAAAGTGACAAGAGGCAATTAATTAAAAATAAGTTATTGAATTAAAACGAAAAACTCTTCTCGCTCCAAACTCAAACTCTCTCCAAACACATACTCATCTATAACCAGCTCAAAACTATTTTTTCATTATATTTTATTATTACGAACCTCATTTTCTCCGATGATGGTCGACTGCGATAAGATTTAGATTAAAGAGAAAGAGAGGGAAAGACTTATGCTCAGAACGCAATTAAAACTATGTTTATGCATATATATCATGGCATGGTCATGTATCGTAGAGCTGAAGCGAGCGGCGTTANCTTATGCTCAGAACGCAATTAAAACTATGTTTATGCATATATATCATGGCATGGTCATGTATCGTAGAGCTGAAGCGAGCGGCGTTATCGTAATAATTAAAAACATTCTCTAATAACACGGGAGAGAGAAAGGGAAAAAAGCGTTGCATACGTACCTATTTCACTTTATTGCGTTCACTTCTTCACACTTTGCAATTTAAACTTTTAAGCATTTTCCAGTTTTCTAATCTAAATTTGAAATGTGAACGGAGGTTTTACAGAAAGTGGTGGTGCGGGTGCTGCCGGTGTTTAGATATATTTTATGATTTTGTTATTATTACATTTTATGCATATCATTATTATTCACTCACTCAATTCTCTCAACTATGTACTCTCTCTATGCTTGCTGGGAAAGCTGAAATAGTTGTGTAGGGACCCAAGTGTTTTATCACGGGTGCATCTAGTGGAAGAAGGGAGACTATGAGAGAAAGAGAGCCAGTTTATATACTGCGGCAAAAGTAGGAAGGAATAATAATAAAAACTCATTTGAATTCCATTCTCGTACAATGGCCCATATGCAGAAGGGATTATAAATTAATTGCCAATTAAAATCCCCGCACTTAATTAAGCTGATACCTGTTTCCTTTTCTCTCTGAAATGAAAACGAGCACTTGGAGGAATACGAATATGATGAATTGTACTTCTCTACACGAGTTTTCCTTGACTCTTTGGTATGTGTATTCATTTTCATGAAAATAATGCTTAACAAGGTAGTCATATACTAAGGAATTCAATAAATTCGTTGTCCTGCTCCTTCTTCAACAGAGCAGCATTTATTTCCTCAGACAGAGCAGAGTGGTCGTAAAACTCTTTCGGAAGTGCTCCATTTCAATTTTAGTGAAAAATAATAAGCCTTTCGTCAAACCTGCTTATAAAATACAAATGATCCAAACAAATTCCCAAATGTTAATAAAATTGTTTTTGAAAAAAATGCACGCAAACACTCGACTCTCCCTGTTTCGCTCACCACCGCAGTAAAGTGACTTCCAAAAAGCTATCTTTCAAAAACAGAACTGAAGAGTGGCTGATCTTACCACCTTGACACTGCTCCTGCTCTCCTTCTCTGCTGATTTCAATCCAGATAAAAATGAAAAATATGTAATAGACATTCAAACAGGAAAGCAGAATAAAAATTTTATTTGCAATTTGCATTTCACTAAAAAGAGCTTCTGCATCTCATTTTTCCTTCAGTTTATATGTTCGTTTGTTCGTTGAATAACTGAATTAAAGCGACCGTGACGGTGGTGGCTCGGTGATGACGTAACTTAAGTTAGCCTCTATGTCTCTTCAAATGTGCATGTCTCCTGCTTAAAATTAGTTTCATTACAATTCGTAATAAAATCGTATTTGCATAGAAAGAAACCATCTGTCACAACAAAATCCACATTTTTTGTTGTTTGGCTGTTGTCTGGGAGGTAAAAAGAGAGGAATAGAGAGAAAAAGTTGTTGCGGTCTCTCTTATTACTCACTTCATTTCATTAGTGACACCTCCACCTCTCAAAAAATTGCAAGGTATGCTTTGACCAGATCTAAAAAATTATGCAGAATGCAGAAGAGGTCTTTGTTTTTGGCATGCTAATTACCAATTAATAAAAATATCAAAATGGCCAAACGAAACAGAAAATCCCCTCCCATTTTAGTCATTTGCAAAAGAAACTTTTTAAATTAAATCTTCAACCTTTTTTTAGTACACCTGTTCCTCTACCATATCTCTGCTATACAACAACAATCTGTTCAGAAATTGTAATTACTTTAATAACATTAATGACTTCGTTTTTAATGATAAACGAGGGAAATGATTAGTGAGTGAGGGGCTTATTAAATTGCTTTTTACGTAATTTAAAGATAAATCATGTTGGCTACGGCTACAATTTCTTCCCAACTTTGTTCATTTCTTCTGTCAGATCCTTTCAAAAGAATTGACTGACAGGGTAGCCCGGATACTAAATAAGCTTTTGAGTTCATTACATAGTTTTTTTCAATTTATTTGATGCAAAATTAAAAAGGAACAATGCATAATATTAATAATAAAATTGAGTAGTAAAGAGATAAAGTCAAAAACAAAGGCAAACTACAAAGCTCACCTCACAGAGTTTCAATACAAAATGACTCATCCAATTAAGCAGCTGTGAATTTGAAGAGAGAAAAAGCAGAAAATTTAATCTAATTTATCTCAATTTCATCATTATTATATAACGAGTCCGTCCAGAGTCCAGGGAATATTATAATATGAGGAGGAGGACGGGCAAAATAATAACAATCAGAATAAAAGCATTGTATTTTATTGCAGCGACCACATCACCACCACCACCATCCACCACAACGCTCTCAGAACAGCACACCACCTTCTCATTTCATCCCCAATTTTCGTTGCTTTTGCTATGACTTTTCAGCAAAAAAACTTGGCTTTGGCAACGCTTACAACTAACTAGGCTTGTGTGGCAGGCTGAGAAATATGAATAGAAAGGGAAGGAATAAAGGTTTATAATAGAAAATTATCTGAATTCGCTTCAGTTTGCAAAAAAACATGATACTCTCTCAACAACAGAAACTTGCTCCAGGCGCTTTTTCCTCCTCTTTCTTCTTTTTCAACTATTACGTCTAAAAAGACGTAAATTTTGCAAGATAACATGATGTCTACTACTTTTGAGTTTTTGACGATGATGATGATATGTGTGTGGCTTTGAATTAATCTTTATAGCTGGAATGAAATCATAATTGTGTAATGAGGAGAATAAGAAGGGGTATAACAATAGTAAAAGTTGCCTTCTTTTTCAACATAACTATTACATAACCATACAATGATGACGGCCACTCTCTCTAATTCTTAAGAATGTTGATTTTATTACCTTCTCCTTATCTGCTTAAATAAAAGCTTTATTTTAACGATGCATCCTATCATTTCCCTCAATAAAGGCAGAGCTTCCAGCTAGAATTGGAAGAGGTGCAGTAACAGGAGAAAATGAATCTTTCAAAGTATTTATGATCCACCGACAATCAAAATTATCATAATTGTGATTACTTTCAAGACATGCTTAAATCCCGTCGAACTCAACCTTAGCCAAGAAGAGAACAGTTTTAGAGGAAATTAACTTTAATTTTAACGAGCTTCAAAAGGAACAGTAAAAGTCCATTTATTAACTCATTAAGATTTTAAAAATAGCGCTTTAGAGTTTTTCCGACAAGAGCTCAAGCTAAACTTATTGTTATTATATAAAGCCTTTCTGGTACGGATCGTTAAAATTATTATTTTGTGGCGGGTTGTGGTGGCTGTTGCATTATATAAAAGTTAATGAGAGTGTGGACGCTCCGGGAGTAGTAGCAGTGTTGATAGTGTATTCATTCTCGTCATTATTATAAATGATATACATCCTTGAAGCCGCTTTTTAGATAGGATGATGGATTACCTCCTTTCATTCTCCCTTTCTTGATAAAACAAAACTTACTCGCAAGTATAAACTCTCTTCGTTCACGTAACACATGTACCTGCCTACCTCTACCCGAAACCCCGAGAGAGGGTATTCAATTCATTGTTTTTGTGTGACCCAATTAAAATTAGATTGAAGTTTAATCGCGAACGGATAAAAACAACCATAATAATAACGAAACACGTAAATTAGTCATTTTTGTCCATTATTTTTAAAATTAAGAGAAAGAGCACAGATGGAGAGCTTATAAAAGAGAAATGAACGTTCGCTTGGATTCATATTTTTTAAAGGGGGAGACAAAAGAGTCATCAAAGAGTGTGGATTTTATGGTGTATTGATAGCGATAATAATCATGATGATTATAATGAAGAAAAGAGAATAATAATGGATCAATCCATCCAATTCTCGTCACCGTCACCACCACCTCCATTACCAGCTCATATCATCAATAAGAAGAACAGTAAACAATCATCGTCATCAGCATCATATCATGGAGAAAGGGTTTAATAACTATAAAATAAATTAGGTAGGTACTTTAGAAGCCTTATCGACTATCGACAGACAATATCATCCGATCCTCATCATCCTCATCACAAGAGTAAACATTTCATTGATGTTCAACAAACAAAGAAATCTACTTAAAAACTCCATACGTAGAGGGGAGAACGTGCGTGCTCATATTTTTGTTGCGATATATAAATTCAATGGTGGTGTTTTGGCTGCAAGTTTGGTTGGTGATGTTGATAAGAAGGCAATGCGTAACAATAATAATTATAATGAATGTTTCTCTATGTCCCGTCCGTCGTTTAAACCCTTTCGGAATATCAACTGGACAATAATAGAGTGACTCGCAGGGAAAGAATAACACCCACCCGCATTACTATCACTCATCCATCCATCCCCTATTTAAACACGGAGAGTCCCCTTTCAATTCAATTTACTTTAACAAAAAAATCAAATCAAACGAGTTGAGCTTGGAAGAGCTTCCGATTTTTTCAACTATCTTCATTAGCAAATGAGAATAAAGTTGATAGTGGTCCTTTCTTTTGTGTGTAGGTCCTCTCTCTTAATGAGCTCCCTATTCAATTTCACAACGAAATTAATCTACCAAAAGTTAAAGAATGGCATCCTATTTTCCTCCCTCTTTTTCTCACTGTCCTGTTTCTCCGAAAACACGACAAGACCGAGAGAAAAACTCACCTACTGACAACTTCCATTCATCATAATCACTAACTTTGTTTGTTTTTTACTACCAGTAGCTACAAAGCGTAGGCAAGCAAGACAGGAAAATAATGAAGTCAGCTAACTGACCGCTTCCTTTTATAATTCGTTAAATCCAAATTGAGATGAATGATTTATGTTAAAACTTTACCTCATTTCCTTTCACTTTTATTAGCAAAGAAGAAATAACAATTAATTTCACAAACAACGAAGATAATTAATACTTGAATCAACAGGAATTTCCAAAAAATACTTGGCTTGGCTTCCAAAATCTCTTTAAAAAGAAGCCAAAGCTTTGTAATGAAATGACACGACACGAACGAGCACCAGCCATTTTGACAAGGTACAAGCGTTTTTGGCTTGCAAACTGAAAATTCTGAAAATAATACATCCCCAGCGTAAACTAATGGCGGTGGTGCGATGCGGTGGAGGTACTAGTCAAAGCATAACAACAAAAGTATTCAAATTACTCGCTAACTCACTCACTCTGTCGTTGTTACAAATTTGTGGAAAATACAAAAGATTTTCACCAAAAACAAGGATTTCTCCTATGTACATGCCAAGTTTTTGTTTTTTAAAGTCAAACTGGAGCTGCAGAAGGATTTTAAAAGAAAGGAATAATAACGCCTCTCAAGAAGAGAACAGCAAAGAGGCGGAAACCTTTCTACCAGCATTAGCACTGGGACAGCATCTCCCAAGTACAAAACAACACAAGTCGCTGTTGTTGCTCCCTAATAGAAATGAATTAAGAGTTGAAGAAAATTAGTTCTGATTCTGTGGTAGAAAAGATGCCGACAAAAATACGTAATTTGAAAAGAAATTAAGATCAGTATTATCATCTCATCTCTTGTACATTACTAATTACAAATTTTTGAAAGTGAAATGTGACTTGTTCAAATCAGTTCCCTTCTTCATTTTCTTCTTATCATACACAAGCAACTGGGGCAAGTTGAGAATAGACCTAGTAGTTAGTAGTCTTAAAACTCTTTAAGAGCTGATTAGAAGACCGTTTGTCTTATGAAAATCTACGTCTCGTTAAGATAGCCTCGCCTAAATTGTGATGGTTGCAGAACTTACTCTATTTTTGCTCAGAGTCAAACAGAGCAAGAACAATGCATGCTTAACTGGCCTACCTTCATAATAATAATGAATGATCTTCATCATGAGCTTTGCTTCACACAAGGTAATGAACCTTCCTTTTCTTCTAAAATAAACAGAAAAGAAACAAAAGGATTCCCCTATAGCTTTAAACTGCTCTAGTCCAATATCAAATCTATTTCGCATCGCTTCATCACCACTTTAAAAAAGAATGATGATGAGATCCTCTTTCTTTGAACTAACTTCATTCATTTCACATCTTTCTCCTGGTGTTTATAAGATGAGGAAATTGGATTGAATTCCATTGCTGCCACCGCTGTTTATAAAACACAAACCTACTTCATAGCTCCATGGCTATCTTTAACTCCTTAACTTTGGGCTGGGCTTTTGCTTTGATACTGAGATGAGAAAAAATGAAGGAAATACAGTAATAAAATGGGTATTGTTCATAAGACATTGCTGAGGATGATCATGAAGATAATAATGAATGATTATAATGATGCTGCTGGTAAGCTTCAATTCAAACCCGAAACCAATCCATCCTCATCCTCATCAGTGAAGAAAGAAGGGAACCGCATACGCAAAACATAAAACAAACAGAAAGACATCCCCACACACCTCTTCATTTGTCCATTTATTATTATTACAGGGAGCTCAGTTTTGTACTAATTTTTTAGAAGTGAGCCCCTTCTTCCTTGTTTCCTTGCAAGGTTTTCAATAGAGGAGAGTAGACAATCAACGTTATTAGCAAAAATGAACAAAAGGAGAAATAGAGAAACAGCACACATTTTGATTAGCTAATTGGAAATTAGAAATTTGATTCGCTTTAATTTACAATTAGTGATTGGTAAAATTAGTAATAACAGAGGGAAAAAGGATGAAAGAGGAACACAAGAGGAGGATAATGGAATAAGAGTCTTTTGACGCTTCATTCTCTTTCTTCTCTTCATCATCATCCTCATTAATGACTAGCGCTAACTAATGACCAACATGATTCACCGGCCTCCAGCACTATTCTGCCTAATCATCCTCATTCATCAGCATTACTAGCTAAAACTTTTGCTCTTATGCTATCTGATATTCTCCTGGTTCTATACTGTAATGCAATACAAACACGCTACATAATAGAGAAAGAAGTGCAAACACGAGCCTCAGTTTATTTGATTGAGAAGGCAAAAAATAGTCTCTCTGTTTAGTCCAGCAGCCCAGCCCCACTTGATTGAATTCAAGGCCTACTTGAAACTAGCCCTAGAATATTACACCATTTGAAAAAACAAAGCACGTCATCATCTTCACTATCATCATCATCATCATCATTTTCATCATCAGCAGCTTTTTAACGAAATGTGATGGTCGTCAAAAGAATTCTTTCAACTTCTCTTAAAGCTTTATTTTCACCCGATTTTAATTTTCTTGATTAAAGCCCGACCCCATATCTATCCGCTAAAAAATTGAACGATGATTACAACAAATGGAATGAGGGGAAGGAAGAAGGTGCTCTGCTGATATTGCTTTACTTGCATCGTTGCATCTTCCTCTCTTTCCCTTTAATATCAAAACTATTACTACGAAGGAATTACTGAAAGTGCTTTTGGCTCAAATTACTTAAATGTACCTCTTTTGTTGGCCATGATGATGATGGGAATGCTATGCAGTATGAAAGTGAGTGAGGACAAAGTGATGGCGATAAAAGCTTTCTGCAACTTTTAATGAGTAGCTGAATTGAATCTGAGTTTTGCGGAGCCATTTTCTCTCCTTCCATCTTCAAAGCTTTACTCCAACGCAAAAAATCTGAAACGACCGATGAGGATTATTTGTAGAAGAACCTTGTCATCCTCATCATAGTCCAAAGCTATTCATTAAAGTGAGGACAGAGTGCGAGGAAAACGAGGAAAACTCTTCTTGTTTCCAGGGACGTTCATAATTACAATTACTAATTGTAATGTTGTAATTTCAAATTACAATTACAGTAATTGTAATGTGTAATTTGGATCACAAGAAATTTTATAAAGTAATTGTAATTTGTAATTTAATTACATTTCCAAAAAGGTGTAATTTGTAATGAAATTACATTATTAAACTTTCGCATGTTTTTACTAATTTCGTCACTTTTCTTTTCCGTTTTACACAAAAAGGCTATTTAAAGCAATTTTAATGGTTGAAAATACATTACTTTCCCAATTTTATTTAAACAAGAACCCTAATTTAAGCTTAATGTCTCGAAACTTGTCTTTGTTCAGCTTAAATGAGCATAAGAGTTTCTATTTTTCTTGATTTCAAATTACATGTAATTTAATTACAATGTATTTGTAATTGTAATTTGAGATTCTGATTTTTTGAAAAGTAATGGGTAATTGTAATTTGTAATTGAGCTTTTTTGCCCGTGTAATGTGTAATTGTAATTTAAATTACTTACAAAAGTAATTTGAACGTCCCTGCTTGTTTCCCACTACTAATTTGGATTGTTTTGATGATGTTGATGATGATGACGCTGATGATTAGTAATGAATCAATAGAATTGAAGTGGAAGTTATTACTAGAGAGATGCTGGAACAGGAAAAAGCGGAGGAGGAGAGGAGATTAAATAAATTGGATGATGCCTTTACTTTAGTAATTATCAGGCGGGATGACATGAACACTTTTTTTGGTAATTTCAGAATAAAATAAAAAGATGACGACGACAGGACAAAAACGAAAGTCCCTGAAAGACGCAGATGATCACGATGTTGATGATTAGAAAAGCAATCATATAAAAATATAATGGTGCCGAGAGAACAAAAAAATGTTCAACTCTTCTATAGGATATAACATCATCATTCTCAATACAAAAAAAAGAAGAGAAGAAGATAAAGGGGAACTAATGGAATTTACTTATTTTCGCGTAATCTAGCAGAAAACCAATCCGTTAGATGGAATTTAGATTAATGTATAGATTCTTCTAGAGAAAGAGAGAAAATGAAATGAAATGGATGGAGTAGGTAGTGAGTGACGGTGCTGGTAGTAATACTACTTAAGCTAAATAACTAAAGTGCATTAAATTAAAACATGAAGTTTTTTTCTTTCAGTTGAATAGGGAGGAGATGGCGGTGGTGTTGTTGGCACTACTTTGGTTGGTGGGGAAAAGAAGATAAAAAAGACAGTGGTTCATCTAGTTAAGTACACAATCATTTATGTACATATGTAATATCATAATGTAATGGGGAAAGACATGGAGATGATGAGATGGAGAAAATGAAGAACTGAAAAACAAAGTACTACAAAGCTATGACGCTTCGTAGTTTTCTCGACTCTTCCCAGCTTCATCAGTGTTTGTCGCTTTCATCATTTAATACAAAAAGTAAAACTACAGCAGATTTTTCATTTAATTTTGTAAAGACGGTCAAAAAATGGAAAACTTTCTTTCTAGTTTTTTTACATGGAACGCCAGCGCCAGATTGAAGACTTTCATAATACTAATAAAGCTAAAAAGTCAATCCAATTCTCTTTGGTTATGTCTTTCTGGTTGTGTTTGGCTTGGAAAAAACAAGCCCATTAATGTAATTAGAGTTTATAATGGGCAAAAGAGATATTAGAGGGCTGCTTGGAGACCCATTTGCTTTCTCAAAGCTAAACTCTTTCTCTAGTATAAAAAAAGAATTAGATTTCTCGTTTTAAGAAATCATGTAAGAGAATAGCAAAATAGCGTCATCATATCACTTGCCCTATAATACCACTCTAAAACATATTCATAGGACTACAGCTTTTAGCTCTCAACCACTCTTGTCAAAATTAATCAGCAAAGACCAGAAAAAATTAAATTAAATGAGCCATCCTTATAAAATCTAAAAAGATGAAAGTTTTTCCTGCAATTTTCCTAGAAATGGAACTCATCATATTATCTTCCACCCTTCATCTTTCCATCTTCTTCATCATCGCCATTACCGTTTTTAAAAAACAAGCCTAATCGATGAAATGGATGAAGAGAGGATCCACAAGAACAAGAAAGTAAAAACGTGGGACAGTTTTTTTACTGTATTGTATCCAATCCTTTCATAAATAGTTTTACTTTGAACAGGAGAAAGGCGAATGATATGGGTACCATCATCATCAAGATATCGTCCTCAAACAACAAAAAGGAATTAGTCAACTTGTGTGATGTGATGTTGCTTTATTTTTGCTTTCCCTGTTGAAGTAAAAAGTCAACCCAGATCCTTTTCACTTTCTTCATTACTTTTCCTAACTCATACTGGCATTCTTTCTCTTCTACGTTGTACCTTATAATGTAATGGGTTACGATGATGCGATGACGGTGAAAGTGAAAAAGCAACTTTCATTTCATGTGTACCCTAAAAAAATTCCAATTTTTCCTTTTTGTACCCAATTCTGTGTAAGTGAAGGCAGGAGAAAAGTAAGTAGTTTTCCTCACAACTAATCTAACATTTAATGTTGGTAATGCATGTGTCCAGTGTAGTAAAAGGTATTATAAATGTATTATGGCTAGTTGAAGTTGACTCCTCTTTTTTTCTCTACACTCCCTAATTTAATCAATCCCTATGAGAAGACTTGTTTTCCTCCCTCTTTTTCCTTTTTTTACTTTAAAATATTGTCCTGGCCTGGACTTCTCCGCCAGACTTTCACTAACTTTACAGAGAGAAGAAAAACAGAAGGTCAGAGCTACAAACACAAGTGCTTTCTCTCTTTCCTTCCAATAAATTGACAATCTGGCAAAATAAAGGAAACCAAAGTAAATCCAAAAATAGTAGTAATTGAGAAGTAGTTCGATACAATCATCCAATTTTGTAAGAGAGGAAAGAAAGGGAAACGTGCAAAAAATGAAGGGAGAGAAAGAGAATTAGGAAAGAAGCATTTTAACTTTTTCCCTTGTCAAACTCGAGAGAAAGAGCAGAAGAGGAGAGAACGGTGTGTGTAAAGGCACCTTACATACACATTCGCAGACGGCTCAAGTTACACTAAAGTCAATCTCTTGAATTGGCTTTCATAATTTAAGAGCAATCACAAAATTTATGGCTATATCAAAGAGAATCATCCACCACTACTACTATACTGCTACATAAATACTCCCTCCATTTCTTGATATTTGTACTATATGCTTTCGAACATTTGATTAGATTGCTTCTCTTCCTTCCTACACAGATACTATCCATCAAACACTCACTCCCAACTTGTATCCTATATGAAGATTGGGCCATGCATCAAAACTATCCAAACCGGCACGTCATTCCCACTACCATATTTTCATTACTTAAAATGTGTTTCCTCCTCTTCAATAATCACGATATTACTTTTACAGGGAAAGTGGATTCCTNTTCCTCCTCTTCAATAATCACGATATTACTTTTACAGGGAAAGTGAATTCATCTTATTTTGATAATAACTTAGAAAGAGTGGAGTACAGATGTATTTTCTTGTAAAACTAAATACGTAAAAGATTTATGCTTGTCAGTTCATATTGCCCCAAACCAGAACAAACTTGTCTCTGCTGCTCGTTAGCTTATTTTAATATCTCTTTTCAGCAAAAAAATTCCACTAACAAGGAAAAGGTGATGGATTCCCGTACAAAATTGCTGCTAATGATATGACACAACAACTTGTCATAATAATCTCTGCTTTCAGTTCCCTCCTCCTTTTTTTTACCAACTGGAAATAAATAAATCTTCCCAGCTTATTATTTTTATTTCTGTGTTAAAATTTTAAAGTCAGATACCTTCTCTGTTTCTTACTTAACAGCTTTTCTGAATGAATCCCACCGGTTGGGATGCGAATGTCACCCCAAAACATTTACCAACTGTCTCATAAAAACTATCAGAGAGTCACACACAGAAAGAGAGTTGATGTGAAGAAGAAACGGGAAATTACCTTGTTAAATTCAAATCATCAAGGAAAAGACACACACAACCGTATCCATCCCATCATCATCCTCCACCCTTTCCTGTCTGGCTCCTTTAAATAAAAACTTTCTCAGAGTAAGATCATGCATTAGTCAAATTATAGAATCAATTTGAAGTTGTATTTGAGAATAGCACGGCGCTGCACGATGACGACCATGATGATAGAGTATCCTTTTTATTCCCTTTCCTTCCTCTTGTGCAAAAAATATTTATGGGAGCATCATTGTTAGTGTTTGGAAGAGAGGCAAAAGACAGACAGAGTTACGAGACATCTTTAGCAGTGAAGACAGGCCCAGAAAATTATGGGCACTTGGTTGCATGCAGAAAACGCTTCAACTTGCCAATAATATTATTACTGCAGCAAGAGAAAATAAGAAAGAGCCACCATCATATTATTTGAACTAAAACGGCTGTATTAATGCTTAACCGGGACTGACTGGCTGCATATAAAAATAAAAAATGGAAAAAGCAATTTCACAAACATAAGTTGACAAGTGCATAAATACACACATTCAAACTGTTTAATAAAATAATGATTTTCCCTTTGAAAGGGAATCTGTCTAACATACACAGTCAAATTTTGGAATAAAAAATGATTTGTTCCAACTGGAAAATCTGTTGCCGATTCTGAGCCACGGCTACAAATTCCAATATTATGAAAGAGTCCCCTATCATTTCTTATTTTAGCTTTCCAAGTACATTTAAAATCACGTAATAATATTTCAGGTGTGCGGTGGCTTGACCCAAATTTTTTTAACCCTTTTAGCCATTTCACCCGAATTTCTAGCCCTTATTTTTTTCACCAAAATAAAAAAGTCATTTGACCCAAAT
>JAHZNK010000056.1:0-11587 GCA_027744615.1 Lepidocyrtus cf. nigrosetosus NNG-2020 | reverse complement strand
AATCCAAACCAAATGCTTATAAACTTTTAAAACCACGACAAAAATCCACCAGAGAAATCCTCTTACTAAAACCAAACACGTTTTCTTTTCCTTCCATATGTATACACAAAGTCCAACAAAAAGCAACCCGAGAGAGAGAGAAATGAGGGTTCAAATAAATGGGAGGAGAACAAGAAAAGTTTTCTGCAAAAGACGTACGTACGTATGAGGGGAAATGAAATAAAAACTCGATATTATGTGACAATTTCCACAATAAACAAGGCGAAAAAAAGGTGAAAAACTGTTTTTGTTTTGGGACAGATGTGTGGATGGATGGATGGGAACGTAGAGATGGATAGGCGACACAATAATAAGAATACAAAAGGGGACGTTATGAAGGGTATGTAAAAGGACAGAAAGGGATAGATGTGATGGGTGGCATATTATGATTCCTAGTTCTCTGTGTTATATAAAATTCAAAAAAATCTCTGTACAATAGAACCGTCCCTTTTCCCTTTTGGAATGTTGTTGTCCCTTTTGCAAAGAGAGAGGACAAGAATCCAGTGTGTATATGTCGTTGTAACAAACCTTTTCACAATCCGTTGCCTTTTTTCCAATGAATTGAATCTCAAAACTCAGACAAAGAATTCTTTTCAGCTCCGATTCTCTTCTCTGTTCCTAAAACTTTTTGAACAACAAAACGGTTAATGAAACAAAAACGACTAGATTTTTCTAAATACATGGTTGCATGTACGCTTTACACACCTTTTTCTATTTAATAGCAATGAGAATCTATATAAAATGATTCCCGACACACCGAAGAAGAAAAAATTAATAATGGGCAGTGAAAAATACAAAAAGTTCTAATTTTTTTTCAATTATATGAATACGTAACGTGTGTTCTCAATTCCTTCGGATAAAAAACATGGCATTTTTCTCGTATAAAAATTTGTATTTAGTACTGGACCCAGTGAAAAGATGTTTTTTGCATTTATATATGCACGTCTACACACACTCACGCAACAGAAATTGCATAATAATTAAAAAAACGACAGATGTGATGCAAAAAAGTCCATTCATTTGTTGCAACCTATTGATTTGTATCAATATACGTATAAATTAAAATGAATGGAACTATAGATGGACTTTTTGAGACTGGTTTTTTTTTCTTGAATTACTTTGTTCTCTATCTCACACCTCTACTGTGTTCTTATTTTTATTATCCAGGGTGAGAGAAGGCAGAGAGAGGATTGAGATAAGAAAACGTGTTGATTATAAGAATATATACGGGCTGATTGTAGCAGAGAGGATTGAGGATTGTTTTAACAAATTTTTATGTGTATTTTATTTCAAAAGGGCTTATAACATGATGGATTATTTGTGTTTTTTAAAAGTTTGAGTATCTATTCGGGTGATTTATATTCTACACGTTTTTTTTATAGGGTTTGTATAGTGGAGATAGAGTGTAGTGGACACACGTTCTTTGTTAGTATAAATTAGGTTGTTAATTAGTAAATGCAAAGAGAATAGTGTGTGTTAAGATGTTTGATTACAGATTTTATTGTCATCGTTTTCTATCGTACGAATTTTTGTTAAATGTTGGGATGGTTTTATGATGATTGGCGGGAAAAAAAGGATTTGTCTGAGTACGTAAAAAGACCAGCGAGTATTTTTAATTATTTTTTAAAAAACGCGGAATAAATGAGTCTTTACGAAATAAACACAATTTGTTGTACGTGTGAGTTTTATGAACAAAAATTAACATTTTAAAAAAACATTTTTTTCTTCGTTTCTTTTACTTCTTTTTTTTATAATGAGTTTAACGAGTCATTATTATTACGATACCGTATGGAAGAAAAATGTATAGTATCCCTGCTGAGGGGGATATATATACTTAACCGTTGTGCGTATATACACACCACTGGAAAAGGTTTCCAGGTATTTGTATCCCCGTTTTGCTCATTTCGTATACGCGTTTATTCATGCGTGTTTATTTTCAGGGGTGGGTTTTTAGAGAGTGAGATTGATGGTGGTAGTGGTGGTTTGAAAAATACGAATCCATCATATAGAATGTGCTTTTGACGAGTTTCTGACTTTTTGTGAAGGAATGTTTGGTTGAGAGAGAGAAGGGATGATGAGGATTCTCTTTCTGGGATGTCATGCTGGGAGAAGAGAGAGAGGATTTCTTTTTTATTAAACGGGATGGTTTTTTTGTAGGTAACGTGCGAGAGAGATAGATAGGATGGAAAGACAGATTGTAAGAAAATGGACGAGGTCGTTTTATTCCTTGACCTTTTTTCTTCTTTCAAGTTGATGTGTTTGAGAATATTTGAGGTTTAAAAGATTTTTTTTTGACTTGTTATAATCAGAGGATACGTTAGAGAAATTATGAATTGTATTGAGAATAAATATTTTAAATGCACACGAATGATTAAATAAGATATGTAAAGATATATTTTATTAAAATAATTTGAGTTTGTTGAGTATTTAGGGGTTTTAATAAACGGTACATGAGTAATGAAATATACACAAACGTAATAAAAATCAAAAGGAATGTCTTGTGTCCTTTTGCTCCACCTGTTTTTTGTCACAGATTATATTTTTTTATCATGAAATTTAATACTTTTTATCGTATGATTAAGCTTTTTTTGTTATAAGAATCGTAAAAGCATGATTGAGATTTTTATTAAAACAAAGCGGATTGGTCTTATATGCCCATACGGATTTTTTAAGATGTTTGCTTTATGAAATGTCGGTAGAATTGATTCACTGAAGTAGATGTTCGTGGTATTGGAAAAAAATGGGGATTTTTATTACGCTATTATGTTAGTTTGATTAAATAAGAAAATTGTTTGTCTTTTTTTGTTACAGATTCGTCAAGAGAAGCCGTACTACATAGCAGATCCTGAAGTAGATTCTTTGGTGAGTTTATAATATTTTTTAAATCATTTGTAAACGGATCTTTGGGTGGAGGATGATAGATATTCAATCGCGAAAATAATTTTGCACGTGTATGTTTAAATGGGTTAGGGATAGATTTAGGTGAATTTTTGTCATTTTACAAATATATTTTTATTTTTAATCGTAAATGCTTCATGTTTTCGTTGATTTTAGAGTACCGGTGTTTATTTATTTGTGACATGGCTCTAGGATTGGCTAGCTTATAGACTTGAAAGAATTAGTACGTTTTATGATTGCTTATATTAAACGTGAGGTTTTTATTTGATTACATACATCGTTCGTATGTAATGATGTCATTTTACAAAGACAATTTTATTTTTAATCGTAAATGCTTCATGTTTTCGTTGATTTTAGAGTACCGGTGTTTATCTGTGAAATGGCTCTAGGATTGGCTAGCTTATAGACTTGAAAGAATTAGTACGTTTTATGATTGCTTATATTAAACGTGAGGTTTTTATTTGATTACATACATCGTTCGTATACATAATGACAGGTCATGTGCTAAAAAAATTGAAGAGTATGTAATACAAAATGGATTAGAAGAAAAAAGAGGGATGGGATTATGGGTGTTTTATTACTTCTTTATTATTATGATGGAGAGTAAAGGGGTTTATTTTAGCGAAGGAGATGTGCTTTTGATTCTTTGCATAATCTTTGAAAAGTTTTGAGGAGATAGTACAGGTATGTTAGGAAGGAACTACAGATTTTTTGAGTCTTCATCGTGAGAGAGAGAGAAGAAAATGATTACGCTTGATTTTGTGTAATAGGGAAAGTGTGTGTACTGTAATTTTCTCTTGAATTTTATTACATCGGAATTATGGAAGAACATTTTGTATATATATTTTAAAATACTTTTTATCAAAGAAGGATTTTGTGTGAGATACTCGCTTAAATCCCACCACGTTTTAAAGTAAAAACGCTTATTTTTTTGATAACGACGTAATTGCAGCGTAAGATTTTTTGCTGTTGGTGTCTTTTAATCCTTTTTTTGGGGAAAAAATATTTTTTTGAAGCATCGATGTGTATACGTATATAGATGCACAGAATGATGGCTGTCGATCAATTATTAAAATGTTCTGTTGTTAGTGATTTATGGAGAGTTTTTTTTGTGATGATGAGCATTTTATATTTTAGTATCGTAATCGTTCATCAATATGGTTATGTAGTTTCCTCGATAATTCTTTGTTTAGGATTTTTTATATTAAAATCGTGGAGTTATAATATGATCACAAACTTGATGCATTTTTCTAGTAAAAAAATCTTTTAGTCTTTTTTTTTGTTTAAAAAATTGCAATTTTTCTTGAATATTTTAGCTTTGTGCACCTTTTCTTAGAATACAAAAATTGAAAGAATTTATTCTTATTCACACAATAGAAGCATTTTTTTTGTTGAATATTCGTTAAAAAACATGTATTTTTTCTGTCCTTTCATATTGTGATAGTCAGGGTAAGAATTTGCTACGTCTCTGAATATGACTAACACAAAGACAAAACAACATGATAGCATAAAATGCACAAAAGGTTTTTTGGTTGTTCTTCTTATGATGATGACCTGACCGGTTTAGAAACAGCAAGATATACACAAGGATTTGTAAGAGAATACGAAAGAGAGAAAAAAGGGACGACGGAATATGGAGAAGAAGACGAAGAAGCAAGTCGACGGGTAGTTTTGGTCGTTCTCTCTGAATAATACATCTACAAAGTTGTCGAGAATGAGAGAGAGAGTCGTGTCAGTAGTGTAATACTGTCGTTATATGAGTTATATATACGAAAAATTGTCAAATTATAATATTTTTTTTTATTTAAACGATGACACCATACGTATATATGTACGAGCATTACTTTGTAATAATCATATATCGTTATATAAAACGAAAGGTTAATAAGAAACGTATGTGTGTGTGTATTGTTAAAAACCTTCTTTTTTCCTATACGGGAGAGAAGAACAAAAATGTATTTTTTTAAACCTTTTTTTTACTCTTTGATACATGACATGAGTGAATAAAATTTTTTGATCGTTTTACAAGATATATATATCGTATAATCGTTACGAGGAAGGTTCTATTCATGATTTTATATATTTTGGAGACACTCGATGAAGCTTCTTGGGGCATATCTATGAAGGGTTGTGTATATATTCCACCTGTTTGTTGTATTACGTATCCAAGATTTTGTTCCTAGAATAACCTATCTTATCTTCGTACATCTTAATATTTTCAATTTTAATGTAGGACAAATACTAAGCATGATTTTTGATTGTTATAAGCTTAAACCAAAATTAAAATTTAATGTCCACTGGAATGGTTTTAATAAAATAAAAACGTAGAATACTCTGTTTTATCTTAAATCTGAGTTTACATTACGATGTTTAAACTTGATCGTTATATATTACATTTAAAAGATATAATCCGGTGTGCGTAACAGTAATAATAATAACAGTAGGGGTAACAATCATCTTTATCTTAAGTATTTTTGATTATTACGATGCTTATAAACCTGATCGTTATATATTACATTTAAAAGATATAATCCGGTGTGCGTAACAGTAATAATAATAACAGTAGGGGTAACAATCATCTTTATCTTAAGTATTTTTGATGTCATTCTCTGTTACAGGTAAAAAGTACATGGATATAGAAGCGTAACAAAATACCTATAGATTGATCTTCTAGCAAGATAATTTTATACGTTTGTTTTCTTATCTTACGTAGTTAATCTAGAAAGCTATGTTTATCTGCTTTTTGGTGATGTTTTAAAACTATATTTGATACTCTTTTTTTGAGTTGTTAGTTTCAAATGGATTTTACGTGGGTTTATTAGTTTTTATGTAATATTGCGTATTAAAAAACAAACTAGATTATGTTTTTTAAAATCGTTTTCATTTTAATTACAAAGTTTATTTAATTTCGTCGTTAAAAATCTCAAACAAATCGATTTCAAAGAAATTTGAACTGCAGTATCCTAATATCAACAGAAAATTACTACATCACTAACTAGATTTAATTCCAAGAACCACAAAAATCAAAATCAAAATCACTAGATATTTTTTGTGACACAAACCGTATGCGTAAGCAATAAAAAAAACTTACCCCTTTTCGACATTTCTCGTTACTGTCATTCTCCTTGAGTAAAAGAAAAAGGTAAAAAAGAAACGTTGTAAAAAGATTTATTACCAAAAACAACCATACGTTTAATTCTACCTATCTTGTCTCTCTTATATATTCTTGTTACAAAACGACACGGTCATCATCAACGAGCACATACCTGTCGCCGTCACATTGCCGTGTATATAAACACACACGATTTTTTTTCTGTCCCGTCGTCGTCGTCTCTCTTCCTCATCATAGTCGTCTTCGTCGTCGTCAAAAAATGTATCCAACTCCTCTAATACCAAATAAAAAAGACTCTCTCTAAACCTCCTGCTGCTGATATGCATATAACGATAAAACGTACACGTAACAAAAAAACGGGTATTTAATAAAACAAGAAACATTTAAATAAAACGGATGAGTAGTTTGTTATATACATGAACGTACAATACGCATATTTATCGATCTCCCCCTGATTAATCAAAAAAAAAAAAGATTTATTACACTGATCATTCTGACTCGTTCCTTAAAAATAATCCCAAACTATATTATCTCTCAATTAAAAACTAAACACAACCCTACTTTTACTGTTTTTACAAGAATTCGCACTAATTCGTTATTTCATCGAGAGTATATATAAAAATCCAATAAATTTAATCATTCTTTTTTATTGTGTGCACGGATAAAATACCTGTTTTTTCTGTCATTATTTGTCTCTCTCGAGTGTTTATTAACTGTCTCTTTTGCATTATCTTGTTTGTTTTTTTGTATATTGGAGTCAAGGTAGTCGTATGGACTGAGAGACTCTGTGTTTGGGGATAAATCTATGTCAATTTTGTATCGAGGAATATCATCACAATCGTGAATAAAATCACCCACAGATAATATGTCGAAGTATTTTGATTATTTTTCCCCAAAAAAAAGAGTCGATCGGATTATTAATTTATTTACTCTAGGATGATATTGAAGTGTAATTATGACATGGAACTGTCTCGTAGCTTTCATCCAAATTTGTACAACACTTGTAATTTTGCAAATCACGAGCGAGTAGCATAAATAACAGAAAAAATGTAATCAAGTATGGTGTGATAAGAAACGTTATTAAAACAATAAATCCTTGTGTAATAATAATAACGATGATGCGCCACTGATTAGTAAACACAATTTTATTAAAAGTTCTGTAGAGAGATTATTTATACAGGGCATTATTTTAGATATATAAAAGCATGATGTGTGTCTCAGATAATATGTAATCTAGTTTTGAATAATAATATTCTTATTTTACGGGGCTTATCAGTTTCAAAACGAAATTATATTATGCAGACGTGTGGGATATATGACAGTTTAAAAAAAGATAAAAGATGAGGGTTTTAAGGTGTAAAATGTGTTGTTATAAAATGACAAATATACACAAGAGACCTAATTATTTTCATAAAGATTAGATTAAATTTATATAATCTCTGTTTTGTATTTAAATTTTGTAAACAAAAATTCAGTGTTTATAACGGGCTAATGCATAATATTTGTTTTAAATATTTTCAAAAAACCATTTAAGGTTTTATGCGCATAATTTTAAAAAACGAAAACGAAATTATGCACATTATTTAAACCCAAACCAAATAATTTTTGCAGATTTTTCATTACATATTTTAGCACTTTTGATTATTGCGTAGAAGAAAAAAAACGCTTTGGAACCGTGTGCGTTAAATATTATGCAAGGCAATAAATTACATTAATAGCTTGTGCATTTTTCTTGACCTAGTGCAAAATACAAAAAAACTGAATGATTTATGCGTTTTCTGCGTTATATATTATACTGGTTTTTTTGCGATGATGTATAGCACTTATGTAACTAATGACGTTGTATTTTAATTTCTTTGCAGATGGTACAAGCAATCCAAGTTTTACGGTTTCACCTGTTAGAATTAGAAAAGGTAAGGGGGCTATATGACTATATTTCGTATTTTCAACTCTTTTTTACATTAAATTCTATGAAAAATATGTATTAAACTGTCAGAAACATGATTTTTAATAAATCCGCCGGTATCCACAAAACCTCCCCATCTCAAAATCGGAAGCACTCGTCAAAACCAGACGTACATTGCATATAAACTTATAAAATTATATGCAAATGAACGGTTCCTTTCAAAACAAACCTGCATTTGTCACTACAATCAAGGATGAGTAATTCGTATAAATAACTTCCAGAAAGATTCCAAAACTATACAAACTCTATTCCTACTCAATCCCAAAACCTAATTTGTTAGACAAAACGGATCCTATACATAAAGATTACAACAATTCTACTCCCTTTTTATCCACTATCCATTATAACACATACAGGTGCGTACAACAACAAAGAAACTTGAATCCTGTACCTTCCTTAATCCTATTATTACGTAAAAAAAACAACCTCATCATAAAGAAATTTTTCTGAATAAAGGTAAAAAATCCTACAGATTTACTAAACCCATACCAGAAAAAAAACCAAATCAAATCAACCGATATGATATAACATACCAAAAATTCTCTTCTTCTGACCATATCACCATATGCTTGCATAACGTTTGCATAACTTTGAGAGAGAGAAAGAAAACCACCACACAAACAATAGTCGATACGCTTCGTTTCACTTCTCTCTGTATATCTTGGGAGTCCCACTACTTCCACCATGCATACACACACACTGGACATGATGAACATAATCTTCAAACAAAAACTCCCTTTCAAAAAAAAGATTCTCTCTGCACAATAAACAGCAGGAGAAAAAAACTCAACTCGTTCATCTAGCCTTAAGGAATAAAAAAAGGGTTTTATGATAAAGTCCAAAAGAACTTGAATGTTTCTTTATGGTTTTTAGAAATAAAAATATTTCCAAACATTATAACCCTAAATACTTGCATATAAATATCGAATTTCATTTATAAACTGCAAACAATCGAGACTATTCTATATACAAACCGGACATTTTAAGTCAAACAAATCGGTTATATAGTTTGTTTTCGAAACAGGTTACATTTTTTTATGTGAGAGAGAGAAGTAAAAATGACGACAATAATCATGAACAAACAAATTTAAATAAGAAATCCCATTTCAAATCACATTTAACAAGTACATAAAAACGTAAAAATAGGTAGATATATATAGGCGGATAGTTTTTTCAAAAGTCGTTTTGTTTATGTGTGTTTTTGTATTAACACAAAGTGGGGTAATTGAAGTGGAGTAATAACGAAGTTGGGGTCTTTTTTTGTCATTATATTATTAGAGAGAGTAGCTAAACAATCAAACCTGTGTATAAAATGGAATTGTACATTCCAGATTAAAAGATTTTTTTAAAAAATTATGATGATGATGATGAGAACTTTTTTTTGTGGTTTGGAAATGGAATTTAATCTTATTTTCGTTTGTCTTTTAAAAAATAAGAAGAAGAAAGGTGTTTTTTGTTGTGGAATTTTATTTGGAAAGGAGTCATTCATTCTTAGGATTCATTGCATTCCGTACACATGAAAATGAGTGTGCTTGCTCACAGAGTGATCATGATCTTGTTTTAGAGAAAGAGTGAGTCCGAAGATTTTAACGTTTCATTGTTATGTTACCTGTTTTTTTTATTATGAGCATGGAATGTTTAGTAGAGGGAATTAAGGGAAGATATGAGAGAGGAGGAGTAGAAGGGATTTCTTAAATTTTTATTTTAGAAAGAAAATTTTTGAAAAACATTCTTTCGTATTGATTAGATTTTTTAATCATGTTATGCAATTTTTCCTGTAGATTTTTTAATTTTTTGATGTGTGTGGAAGAGAGGTAGGTGCTTTTTTGAAGTGGGATGGTTTCGTTTCTTTGAAATATATGTTTATGGTTTAGAGGAATTTATACGAATTGGTTTGTTTTTTTAGTCTTGTTTGGAGGGGGCGGTTTTGTAGTAACATAGCTTCGAGGTAGGATTTTTGTTTTATTCGTGTGGATGATTTTTTTTCTTAAATATGTATGTACTAACTTTTGCGGATTATTTAGACGTATGTTTGTTCGCAAAAATGGGTTCTTTTTAGCAACTGGATAGGTAGGTATTAAACTGACCCCGAAAGAGTATTAACTTGGTCTATTATACATCCTATCGTACAGTTGATCAAACATGTAAACAGATCATCATCAGGCTCACCGTTGTGCATATATTGTATATTATGGTGACAGAGGAACGACGACTGAGAGAGAGACACCGAGTGACTTTGCAGAAAATATATATATGTTAAATACGAGTTTTTTATACTAACGTCCACGTGTACGTGTGTGTGTCTCGTCTCTGAATCTATTGATTCGGTTTGGTTGGCTTTTGATATTGGAATTTTTTGAAAACGTCATTTTATAAAGAAAAAAATGATAGGGAAGAATGGCCTTTTTGGTATTCATATACGCAATACAATTTTCTGCTGATTCATGTAATCTGTTTTAAATTTGATGATGGTAATGGGGAAATGATGAAGTTTTTTTTATTTGGTGGTGGTTTGGTTTATTTCAAACTTCTTGAAAGAGTCGTTTTTTTAATTGATAAGGGTGTATGTATATTTGCTTTTTAAACTACTTATCAAGAATGTTTTGATATCGTTGGAGTTTGAATTGATTTTGGTTTTTAATGGATATGGTGGTGCTGATCTTTGGATATTACCTAGGATGATACTTCATATGATTTGATGATTTTTAAATACGTTTTTTTTAAAATTAATGAGTAAATTTAGTAAAATGAAGTTTGAAGCTATGAGTAGGACAGTTATGTAATAAAATACGCAATTTCTTTTAGCGGAAATGAAGAATTAACTTTTACTTAATACGTACTTAAAATTCTAATTCTAGCACAGAGTACTTATTAAAAGAAAAGTCATAGCGTATGGGAAACCCTTACTTATGGGAAAAATAGTTTTGAAAGGTTCGGTTTTTTTTGTTGTAAAATGGTTTGACTTTTACAAGTAAGATTATAAGGAGGTGGGGCTGGTAGGATTATGTGTAGACTGACTGGAATAGTCATGTACTAATCCTTTAAAAGCTATTCTTCTTATGGGCATCTGGAATCCATCTGTGTGTGTGGAATGTATATGATTTTTCTTTCTTGAAATTTTCATTCTGTTTAGTTTATGGTTTTGTTGAAATATTGGTGAGTTTTTTGTAAAAATTTTGATGTTTAGGTTTGAAATCACGTATTTTTTTCTGTGTAAAAAATTAGTCTGGACGTAATTTTTGTCAAGTGACCTAAAAGATAATTGATTTTAAAGCCATTTAACGCTTGATTAAAAGGATAAATAAAGACATGATTACCGTATTTGAAGTATTATTTACTCTAAAGAATCAAATGTTTTGTTGGACAAACACAAATAATGACACTTTAAAAAAACGTGTGACTTTTACCACTTCTTTTTAATGAAATTAAAATAAAATGAATGAGAAGTAGGTAGCGCTTTTTTCATTGTTTGCATACATGATTTAAAGTAGTTTTAACGTTTGAAGAGGGCTTTTTTTGGAGGGTCATCGTGGAAGTATTTTACATTTTTTTGTTTGTTTATTCCGTTTTTA
>JAHZNK010000054.1:0-10324 GCA_027744615.1 Lepidocyrtus cf. nigrosetosus NNG-2020 | reverse complement strand
CAATCGTGTATTAATAATAATCATTGTAATAAGTGAAAATGGTTTAAATGCTTATTACGAATTATACTTTTCTTTTATGTATTTTTTCAGCTTTACTGCTTACGATTAGGAAGGTTTCCACCATAAGAGCTTCTTGAACAAGCTCTTTTTAATGCATTTTTATTGAGCATTAAATTAAACGTGTATTTATGTTTGAAAAATTATAATTTTAGGTATTCAAAATTCTCCCTCAGATTGTGTAATCCATTTTGAGGAGATGGAAAGTATATGTCTTTCAAACAATTTTTACCAACAACTTTTTTTTTCTTAAAGAATGAAAACAATGCGTTACATGCGTTGGGGCTGTGGTCGTTGGTCGCCAACGCCAGGTCACAAAGTTGTTGTGAAAGTTAAGCATAGGCGGGCATTTATGTTCTTCCTCTTCGCCTCCAATTATTATGTGAGAGGTGTTCCGTATTTTTTACACAAAACAAAAATTTTGCTTGACATGGAAGGTTTTTAAGTAAGTAGCAAGTTGTTTCTTTTAATGGATTTTTCGTCAGTAGAAAAAGAGATGAACTAAATCTGAATTGATTAGCAAAAGGAGTCGCGGGAACTAGAGTGATATGGACGTGAAGGAGTGAGTTGAGGAACGCATTTAAACACGGCAAGTTTAAAATTAAACCACACGACACATGGGAAAATATAGTTGTAGGAGAGGAAAACTTGATAGATATGGATGGGTTGATGCATGAGATTATTTTCCGTTGATACTTTTATAATGCATAAAAATGCATAATGTCCGGACGTGATCATGATGACTGAGGATGATTTCTTGAGTAGAGTAGTCAAAGTCTTTAGAAAATGCTTGTTGTTTAAAAGTGGGAAATTAAGATAAGACACCTGTTGCAATAAAAAATCATCTCAATTTGCATTCATAGTTCATTAGAAGCTTTTTAGTAGTAGCAGAGCTATGAGTGAATTGATATTATTATCTTCTTGATCAAGCAAAACTACAAAAAGGCAGAGCAGGGATGGAATAGCAAATGAACTCTATTGAAAACTGCAAAAAAATGGATTTAAAAAGAGTTTGCTAGTTTCTTGTCGTAGAGAGTATATATAAATAGTTTTAAAACTTCTATGAAAATTCTGAAATATCACAGTAGAAGCAAATTCTTATGCAAATAAATTCAACTTAATTACGTAAAAATGAATGAGCAATTTGAATTTAATTAGTAGAAATACAACCCTTTTCAGGGGAGTTCCTAAGAAAATATGTAGTAGTTTTAAATGGAGTATTTATAGAAATTACTAGACCGCCTTTACGATGCTTCTTAGCTCGTGTGATTCCTGTAGGGCTGGTTTAGCGGTGGTGGTTGCTGCTAATCTCTTCCCCAAGCCGGCTTTCATGATTGACAATGGAAATTATAACAACATTCTTCCGACTTGAATGTCCAAGTCATTTATGTAAATGTAAATATGGACAACAATACGTCTAATTTAATTTAATTTTTACCTCATTTGTGGAAATGCTTTGAGCTTTGGAATTCCGAATAAAAACGTGCCTTTCAACAATAATTCTTATTGCGTTTTAAAAGGAAGTTTTCTTCAGAAATCAGAAATGTTTTCTTAACAATGCATTCAAAAACGTTTTCTGTAAAAGTGTCCATTGTCCACACTTAAACAAATATTCAAATAATGCTTTAAATTGTCCATTTTTCTTCAAAAACTTTTATTTTTCATTTCCCTTTTTATTCAATTTTATTAAAATGACGAAATTAAAAGATTTGAAATTACCTTTAATACGCAACAATGTGTAATTCACGATTGTATATTGTAATAAGTAAAACTATTCCAATTTATGGGATGTGACCACACACACACGATTCCTTTTTAAAAGTCTCTTTTTAAGATAAAGTCTATTGTCTTCAGTGTCGATTAAACTATTCCCCTTCTGTAAATCTTTTTATTCATGTTTTTAAGATTATCATCATGATCATCATGAACCACCACCAAAAGTCAACAAAGACTTTAGGAATTTAGACTTTGTTCCTAAAAATATACTAAAAAACTAAAAAAAGCTGTTATTGTTGCTTATGTTGATCATCGTCTTCTGATGATCACTAGAGTAGAGCTCCTGCCGAAAAACGACCAACCACACGTTATTATTATTAGATAACATGTGTGTGGAACATGGAACAATAACAACATTTAATCCTTTTCCTTTTNTTAGATAACATGTGTGTGGAACATGGAACAATAACAACATTTAATCCTTTTCCTTTTACAAATTTTCTGATGTTTTTAAAACGAATTAACTCTTTTCTTTATTCAATCCATTATGATGATTTTCCTTAATTTTTGAATAGCTTCAAAAGATAATGTATAAGTGCGAAGTTTGATATTCGTGTGTGGACTTTTAAAAGATTTTTTCCACTGGACTGTCATTATCATCATCAATATAAAATTTTGTTGTTTTTGGTACTAAAAAGCTATCAGTTTCGGCAAGACAGTAAAACTTTCTTCCAACTTTTTTTTCGACAAGTGGAGATGAATTACGTTACAGGAACTCAAGCGATTTGTAAAACTTTTACAAATATCAAATGCTCACAGCAAGCAAAGTTAGATTTTGGATTATTTCTCTTTCTCTCGCACATTAAAATAGAAATTAGATCCTATATATGATGTAACAATATTATAATATTAACGAGCGTTCACCACCAAAACCTTAACCAGGAACCATATCATCATTATAATAACCTTTTAAAACGATCTTTTTACAGAAAAAGTCTTTTCTCTCTTTGGTCCCGCTTATTTTGCATTTATATTGAAAATATGCCTTTTTTACTTAAGCCCTTCTCCCCACTTTTGAAATCCATTTTCGTTGAATTGAATTCAAAAACTCTTTAGCGACTCAGCAATATTTAAGTAATGCATTAAAATAACAGGTACTTTTTCAAGACAAAACTGATGAAAATGAATCGGTAAGGTGGTATGCTGATAATGATGATAGTGGCGGTTGGAGGTGGTGGTAGCAGAGCACACAAGTATTAAAAGTGTGCTCACCCGACCGTTCATTTTGTTGTGTCATTATATTTTATTTTATGTCTTTTTTCATTATAATTTTTCCTGGTTGACGATCATCATCATCTTCATTCTATGGTGGGTTTGCTTACATCTTATGTGATCATTCATTTTCTACCCTTTTTCTTAAAAATAGTCGACTTATTCTCCGTCGTCATTTTGTCGAGAGTTTTGTTAGTTTGCTTGCGTATTGTTCTTTGGAACAAAAATCATCATCACATAACACAATATGATCACTCATCGCTCTTTGAGCTTTATTGTTAATGTTCGCTCATTCAATTTTAAATCTGAAGAGAAAATAAAGATGCTATTTTTACTGGGAGAATCTTGCATGGTGGTGGACCATGATATGGTAGCGTGGCTGTAGGTAGTTTTTAAACAGAAAAATATGTGAAATGTGAGGAATTCTTTATTTTCTATTCTTTTTGTAAAAAAGTGATACTAATTCCGCTGTCATGAATTTTTATACTAATGTACAAAAAACTAAAGAAGAAATTCTGTTTTTTTTTTGTTTGGCTGTTACCATTCTCTTCATCGCTTTCATTCTTCCCAAATTTTGATATGATTATTTGATTGTTATTGTTATTTCAGATTAGGATGAAGAGAAATAAGCCGACTGGCTCAAATGCCGAAATCAACGGTTGTCAGAAAGTATTCAGTGCAATAAGTAGCAAGTCAAAGTCACGTCCGACATTTCATTTTTACAATCCAGCAGGCAACAAGCCAGAAATGTAGTTTTTTGGAAATGGTTTAGCAGAAGCGATTAGATCAAATTTAAATATTTCAGGTGCAATTAAAAGACAACATCCGCATTTTCTATCAATAGCAACAGTCAGACCGAAAGATGTTTTTTTGTTTTCTTAAGAATTCCCTCCACAAATTATCTCTCTAATCGGATTATTATTGGAAATATATCCGTTAATCCAATTCTATTGTGGTCGAGACCAACCTGACTTGTATAATTTTTATCGTGCACCTGTCTTCTTTCATCGTTCCTTTTGGTCGCTTCAACACTGCATGCCGGAAGGTTTAGGCAAATTCTCCAATTTCTTCATTTGAAACTTAATTATTTCTTTATTGTGAATATATAACACCTTCTTGCTATTGGGATTATTTACCAAAATCATTTTCTAAAGTCATCCCGAAAAAATCCGGTCTTAATTTGAAGTCAAAACCTATATCTTTGCCTAAAGGGATGAGAAAAAGCATAAATCGTGTCGTCTCATAATTATCATCATTATTAAAAATCGGGATAATGACAGCTATTAATAATCTGAGTACAAATACGTTGTGTGAAGAAAGGGATAAAAAGGATTTAACTTATTCACAGCAGCAGGAGCTGCATTTAAAAACGAAAATTCCATTCATATTAACTGATTGACCGGAACGGATTATCCAAAATGGAAAACTAAAGTTTGTTTCTATTTTTAGGGAGGATTGTCCGTGTCCATACAACAAGTGCATCAAAGACGAGCCAGCCCGGCTAAGCCTCAGCTTATGATAGCTCTTAAGAATGTGTCGTGGTGTCGTCATTCAATACTACACCTGAGAGTCCAACTCATATTTAAAGATCGGTCATGGCGTGGCTCCCGATTAACTATGGATCCATCCTTTTTTCTTGCACAGATGTAAAAATTAAAAAATGTATTTATTACTAAACATGAGTCAGCCCGGCTAAGCCTCAGCTTATGAAAGCTCTTAAGAATGTGTCGTGGTGTCGTTATTCAATACTACACTACACCTGAGAGTCCACCTCATATTTAAAAATCGGTCATGGCGTGGCTCCCGATTAACTATGGATCCATCCTTTTTTCTTGCACAGATGTAAAAATTAAAAAATGTATTTATTACTAAACAAGACGGACCAAAGTCACGTTTTAACAAGAATATTGTACATTCACTCTGTGTGACGGTTGTTGTGCCAGCTTTGGAAAAGGAGTCTTTTGCCACAGTCTCTGCACACAATACGTCTCATTATTACTCCATTTTTTACATGAAATTATTATCTTTTCTTAAAAACTTTTCGATGCGTTCCACTTCAATAGCTTATCGTGTTTGTTGCCGTTCCTCCCTCATTATTGTTGTTATATACCTTTTCCTTTCTCTTTGACAGATGACACTTTATACAGAAGAACATAATTCATAATGTGAAACCCTCGTCATCATCATATTATTTTTGTTCCCTTTTTAACTCAACAGAATAATAGGCCAAAATCCTTTTCTCTGAAGAAGAAAAAACTCTTCTTTAGTAATTTTTTTTATAAACTGGACCAAGTGGAGTGTACTTCAAGAGAAGTGTAAAAAGAAGGGAACATTCCTTGTAATTTTTCTTGAGAGAAAAATCAGTCAGTCATAGTCAAGCTTAGTGAAGAAAAATGCTTCCAACAAGAAAATAAAAGCGTCAAACATCTCATCTCTTATTGCATTTTTTGTCCCAATAATAATAATAATCGGTCGGCTCTGACTCTTCTGACTCGGCTCATTTTTTGGTGACCGACAGGTCTATCTTTTCTCTGGAAATTTTGCTATCCAAACATTTAATTTTCATCAACTCAAAAAGCAACAAAAACTTTGGGATGATAGAATGTAAGGATGGAAGAACGCTAATGAGCTGAGAAAGAAGCTCTCTCTCAGTCGCATCTCATTCTTCCATGGCGCAATCATAGTTGAAATAATTATTGTAAAATGAATAAAAAATAACGCAGTTTTCTACAACAAAGAAAGAAATCCAAACATCAGAAAAAGTCAAAAGATACACAGTGCATAGGAAAAGGGTTGTTGTTGGAGTAAAAGAAGTCGATGAACAAGTGCACTTTACTGACAGATAGGAAACCGCTTTTGCTCCATATGATGCATGATTGTGGATATCCCCAGCTGGGTTATGAATGTCTTGTTGTGGATGTTGCTGCTGCGATGTTGCTTATTTTACGTAGAGAAAATTGTTTACAAGCTAGTTTCGTTCTCTGCCTTTTTGGAAAAAGAATGGTTAATTTTTTGGTAGTTTTCTTCCTATAATTTTCCAGCACTCGACTTAATTCTTCCCTTCTGTCTTCAACTCTGCGGAAGAAAGGGAAACGTTATGAACGTGAGATGAATGAGAAATTTTTGTAGTAATATTTTGGAACAGAAAAATAGCTTCTTTTTATAAAAAAATAAAATTAAGTATGGTAAGGGTCAATATAGAGGAGGAGAGAATGATGATGAGCCTTTTTCTCGAGTATTTCATTTTGTCGAGCTTCTTTTTTAACTTCTTCACCTTGAATCGGTCCGATATTACGTGTAATTTTATTCAAGTGTACTTTTAACTATTCATAATCATAATAATGAATTGTTGAGAATTGTGGGCTGCACAGAGGGGTACGAAATTAAAAAGATTGCCTTCTCTTATTATTATTACAATGTATATTATGATTTTCCTTTAAAGTAGCAATCAACAGGTTAGCGGACTTTCTAAAAGCTGAATTTCTTCTTGCTCCAGTAGTTACAAGCCAAGATATAGCTGGACAGAATAAGGATGGTCAAACACTAGAGAAAAGGTCAGGACCTTCTCTTCTACATTCAAGTTTTTTTTTGAACCGCTTCGTTTTGTTACCTATTTTCATGACGTTGACTGGAAAAATTACGTTGCTTTTACAAATAGTAACAGTGTGGTTAGGTTACGTAAGATATTCTTACAAAAAAGATGATCCCTTAAAGTAGGTTTAGCTAGCACGAACTTATCTTCAAACTCATTATTACGATGAACCTGTTCTAATCTAATTAATTCCGTTCAGTTCTATCGAACAGGAGGCATTTAAGGAGCTGCATTGTTTTGTATCGGTATCTAATCTATTTCATAAGGATTTTACGGTGGCGGCAGTCCACTGGTGGCATAAGTCTTTCACAGATACGTAACCGACTACAGTTCTTCCTTTTGATAATAATGACTGTCATGATGATGACGAAAAATTCTCCGATCAACATCATGACGATGAACCACACATCAAAGAAGAACACACAACAGCAGTTATAGTTACCCTTTTAATAATAGCAATGAAACTTGTTATTCCTTTTCCCGAATACCTTCAGTTCAACCATCCCAATTCATCATGAACTGCTCTATTAATAAAGAATTTTTGGATGTACAAAATTCACTTGCATGTGAATTCCTTTGAGTAGACTTTGACATCTCAAAGAAATGAAAAAGGATAACACAAGAGATAGCTTTTGATTGTTAAGAAATCATTCTGAATAAAGGAATTAAAATGGTAGTAAAAAATAAGAACGAGAATTCGAGGAATGAATAAAAATGCATAATATAGAGACGGTCGCGCGTATTCCTAATCAAATACATAAATGAATAAAAGTCGGGTTGTTTTCGTAGAACAAAATCTGATTAAAAATGGGATCTTTGATCTTTCATGACCACCACCATAGGGAAGGTCTTTTAGATAATTCATTGTGCAATTTTTTGGTGTATACTCCCTTTTCATTTATAAATTTTGTTCAAAGTTTAAAAAAGTTCAAAAAATTGAATGAACTTTTTTTAAGTAAAAAGAAGAGTTTAGTTTAATTTGGGGCTTCAGTATAATAGCTTTTAAAAAGGGTTCAAACGTTTTTACCGAATTTCTCATTATATTATTCTTGCAAGGTAATGCCCCTTTCTTTATTCCCTCCTTCTACTTGCTTACACATGATTAACTTCCGTAATTGGTTCCCATTTTTATCGTTAGCTTTTTACTCCGCAAAACTACAAAGCAATCTAAAAGGGTACTCCTGCCTTCCAAAAATTGTTATTTAATCGCTATTCTGAAGCTATATTCTTTGTCTTTCTATATTGTGGCTAATTTGCTACTTTGTTTCATTTCATACTCTCTCTCCCCTTTTCTCAACTTGACATATCCTTTGAAATAAAAAGAGTTGAAAGAAATCTTTTTAACCAACAAATGTGCCATCCACAAAGACATGATCCGCTCTTGTACTTTTCCCTTTGCTGCACAACTTTCCCACAGAAAAAAAAATAAAAGTCTTTTTTGTAATCTAAACACTTTTCTTCCTGAATTTAGTAAAAAAAGTATACCTAGGTATCAATGATTACATGAAATTTTTATAGTAGTGATGATAATGACGACAATGGAAGGTTAACTAGCATATTTTTTCCATATATCACAAAAAACACAAGCAGCAGCCGAACTACTAACAAGCAAGCAGACAAAAAAGAAGAGAGACCTCCTCTCAAGAAAAGTTGCATATAACAATGCCTGCTCAATTATGCGTGAAAAAGGAATTTCTTCGACCATTATTATCGAGATTATTGCTATCATTTGTTGGTTGAGTGAAAAAGCAAGAGGAAAAAACAATTGAGTCATTTTTCTTCAACTACTTCAGCAGCAAAGTTAAGGGGAAAGGAAAAGAGGAGGAGAAAAGTTCAAGTCTGCTGCGTCTCTGATTTGTACATGGACAAGAGGAGCCATTAAACCGAGACTTATTTTTAACGTTTTCCAATCATTCCATCCAAACGTAAACTTTTAAGTTGAGAAAATTTAATTCAAAATGTATATTTCCTACAACATCGCAGTTCATTTTTAATATTAAGCTTTTGAAACGGAAAATACTACATGAAGATGCAATTATTGTTAGTTCACACCAAATAATCAGAAGAAATGACACCCCCAAAGGTGTTTTTGGCTTTTCTTTTACCCTTTTTCCATATTCCCATGAGGCAAAAGGTTAATAATCCATTTACATATTTTCTATCCACGCGTACTTTGTTCCATTATAATATTTCAATTATTTCTTCAATCTACCCATTCATTTCACTGCACAAAAATATCATCAAGAAAACATAATGAAATGGTTGTAGTTGGTATTTGGCATACCTTATTCTCCTTGGCAAATGACTGCTCGTAGAAACATTTTGTTTTAAGAAGCCACTTTCCCATTCTACACTGGTTTTGCTACTTCTCGTGTTCTACACAGCGTTGGTGATTTATGACCTCTCAAGTTGTTATCTTTTTTACTCCTTGTTACCATTATACACTTCAATACTCTCAATTTTCCAAAGCAAACAATGCTCATAGATCTGTTTTTGACATTTGTGGCATTTTAATTTGATAACGTGAGGAAAACGGAGTCGTAATAGAATAAAACTAAAGCATGTTGAATCCTAAAGTACATATCTTTATGTCTTCATCATTATTAATGCTATTAGATGAGATGAACATGTAAACTTAAAATGAGAAAAGCATTATTATTATTAGAAGAAAGAAGTAGAGATGGCTTATTTTAGGGAAAACGTTTTCTTGCTGTCACAATTACAAATATATATTAGAGAAAACAGAGTCACAAGGGTTTGAAAGAAATAACAAAAATTAAGAAAACAATTTGAAGAGAGAGGTAACTTGGTCTTATCTGTCAATCAGTGGAGACGATGAACTATATACATTGTTTTAACTACTGCAGTGTACAGACTTGCACTAAAATATTTTCTTTTTGGGATTTTGTCTATAAACTGTTGTTTTAAAAGTTTTTTATTTCAAAAGAAACGATATAAGAGAGCTTTGGCTGCAGTAAAAATAAAATTGTAAACCCACCAGTCACATTACTGTTTTTACCCTAAAATTTATTATTCTGGGAAAGATTTTTATACAAATTGATAAGGATTTTTGGGACTTTTTAAAAGTTTCAATTTGTTCATTTGCAAATTTATATTTTTGTCGTGAAATCACACACATTTAAGCGTTCAGATTTGAATTAAAGTTCTTATTTGGTTAATTTGGAACCAAAATGACAGCCAAGGCGGATATTTGGAACCCACGTATATTTTGAAGTCAGACAATTTAATTTGAAAGTGTACGGTATAATTTTGTCAAGTACGGTTGACTTGAGCATTTTGTTAAAAAGGTCTCTAAATTGTAAGGCAGTCATGTTTCTTTCCATCAAACATGAAGAAAGAGGGTTTAACGCAATAATTTTTAAAATACCTAATTTTGCTCTATTCGCAACGATATGAATTGGTTAAAAAGGAGGTTCTACTCCTAGTTAGTTGCCCATGAAGTTTTCTGTTTATTTTATATCGGTTAAGCCAAGATTTAAGACTCTCTGGTGGTGGGTATTATGCAAGTGTAAAAGTCTTAAATATTCTTAATCATCATAAAAATCATGTTTTTCTTGGAGGAAAACATGAGCAAGAACAGCCAACCAAACCAATGAACCGTATTTTAATGATGTGAGGCGTTACGTACGGCTGCAAACTGAACGACATGATGGCACTTGCCATAAT
>JAHZNK010000053.1:0-10213 GCA_027744615.1 Lepidocyrtus cf. nigrosetosus NNG-2020 | reverse complement strand
AGATCAGAAAAACGTTTTTGGAGGGGTAAGTGATTGCACTCCTAGGTATTTTTTCCCCTGGAAACAGGAAAAAAGCGAATTCGTATAGAATTCTTTTACCTACGGAAAAAATGAAATTAAATATTAAATGAATGAAATAAAAGACTTTCTTTGGACCCATTTTTCAAAATTTTCCCCGGTAACGGTGTTAGCGGTGAATATGCAAAAAGGTCAGTGGTGATACTGCGCAGGTATAAGGGTAAGGCTTTGAGGGTAACATTATATAGGGAAAGGATCATGACTCATGACTATAGACAAAGTCATTTTACAATTGCATATAAGCAATACTGATCATTCTCTGTACTCATACTCATAATGATGCACATAAAGATGATTTGGTCGGTTTTTTACCTTTTCACACCACTTTTTTATAATACTTTTAATTATCATGATTATTAATTAACAACTATACGGGGGGGGGGTTCATAACTTTTTTAAATGTTCTTATATATCCATCCAAAAATTAGTAACAACAAAATTTCCTCTTGGTAAAAAAAGTCAATGTCATGTTTGATTTACGGTCACTTGAAATAGAGAATCTAAATACGTGTGTGTGGTTGACTTTGTGTATTGCTCACGAAAGGTGAATAGAAGGCAAGGCAAAAAGGGTTATGAGAACACAAAAAGGCAAAATCGAAGCAAGTAATTAACTACGTATCATCACCAGTTTACCTAGTTTCAAAATTCCAGATTTTTTTAATTAACTAGGTTTTTTAAAAATATTAATCAGTTTACGTATTAAATTTATGGTTATTTTTTGGTTTTTTACTACGTTAGTTCTTATCCTTGACAAAATCATAGTTGCTAATAACAACCGAGCTAGTCTCTATACATGCTACAATCTTAAATTTACAGCAATTTTGAACCCTCTTCACTGGCCGATCACATTTTCCCAATTTTGATTTACTTTAACAGAAAAAAACGAATTCTTTCACCTACGGAAATAATTCACGTAAAAAAATCCTCTACACAACTTTTCTATTTACACAATTTTCCCATTGATATAGCAACCTTACAAAAAATATCCAGTTAAAGGTTTAATGCTCATATTCACATCCCCTAGAAAAGCATAAGGTTGACCTGATCCTAGGCCATTTTCAATTCAAAAATTGCTTGTTTCATATTAATATTAATCAGTTGACGTATAAAAAAAGTTAATTTTGAGGGCTTTTTACAACCTTAGCAAGACAGAGACCTGTAAAAACGGTCTTTTTTATATAGAAAAGGTATAATCGTTTTTATCCTTGACAAAATCATAGTTGCTAATAACAACCGAGCTAGTCTCTATATATAGTGTCAAAACCCCGTAGCGTTTTCAATTTTAAAGACTTGTTGTTTGATTGAGAAAACGTAAACTTCAATGATGAGAATTTAAACTTAAAACTGTGAAAACTCCAAAAAAAAAATTTATAACATAATTTTCACCAAACTGTTGCAAAAATCTGAGACCTTTATTAATCAGACAAAAATAGTTTAATTCAAAAATGAAAATAAAACGTTGAATTTCTTACAAGGATATGTGAAGGATCCAAGGTTGCTATGTCAACATAATACTGTATATAGGTTTTCTATTCACACAAGCTTTTCGACAAATGTATTTTTGAGGAATTAGAAACGTGTATGTTTAGCATCCCCAATTTTCTCAACAGAAACAAAGCTCAAACCTTTCCGTTGTCATAGCAACTTTACAAAAATCCATATATACCAATCATACATGCTAAAATATAAAAATTAATGCGTACAATCTTAAAAATTTACAGCAATTTTGAAACCTCTTCCACTGGCCGACCACATTTTCCCAATTATGAATTACTTTAACAGAAAAAAACGAATTCTTTCACCTACGGAAATAATTCACGTAAAAAAATCCTCTAAACAACTTTTCTATTACACAATTTTCCCGTTGATATAGCAACCTTACAAAAAAAATATCCAGTTAAAGGTTTAATGCTCATATATTCACATCCCCTAGGAAAGCATAAGGTTGACCTGATCCTAGACCATTTTCAATTCAAAAATTGCTTGTTTCATAGCAACTCAGTTTTCTCTCAAAAAAAACTAAATCGGACTCTATAGTTCAAACGGACAGGACTTTAAAACTTTCTTCCTTGGTATCCCCAGTATATATAAAACACGGCAAACAGGACCCTTCTACACAATATCACTTTCATCTGACCCCGTAAAAAAATCAACCAGAATAATTCCTATTAAACACGCTTGTAATAAAAAAATTCATGTCTTTTCCAGTCAAAACAACCACAAATCATCAAAAAAAAACACTCAAAAAACTCATAAAATATATTTTTCCAACTTAAACCAAAATTAACTCACCCCGTTTCATACCCAAATACAGATCCACATTTTTCATTAAAACCATCCAAAACCTGCAAGGCGTTTAAAAAACTTGTAATAATTACATCCACCTTTCACCAATCCTCGAACATCCCAATCTTTAACAATTTATACTATCATAAAATTTATGAAAAACCCAAAACTCGAAACAAGAACTCACAACTTATTTCCCTCCAAAATCAAAATCAAAAAACTTACAAATCCTCTTGAGCTAATAATCCACACGAAACCAACAAAATCAAAATTGCTAGAACCTCTCTGAGAGACGTTTTTTGATACGACCTTTGTTCCAAAAACAAAAAGAAGCAAACCCAAGAGCACGGTATTGAAGTTCCTACAAAATTACACAAAAGCCCTTTTCTCGAACTATACAGAGTCACTTCTCTCTAACTAAATCAGACGACTCTATATAGTTCAAACGGAGACAGGACTTTAAAACCATACTGTAAGGAAACTCTATACCTCGCTCTTGCAGTTTCAACTTTTCTCAATTGATTTCAGAGTCAGGTCAAAAGAATAAAATCCATCGCTACAGAATCAATTCCAGGCCCAGCACCTTCAAGTTCCCTCCATCAAGAAATAAAAATACGACCTCCACCACAAGAATTCTCGCAAAATCCTTTTCGGCAATCCTCCGATCAAGATCCCCAGGCATAGCAAAACTCCCTCTCCACACCATATTCGCGCACATCTACAAAAAAATTACACAAAAAAAATTATAATTCACATATAAAAAATACCTGAAACATCCGCAACTATTACATCCCCCCGTTTGCCCACCAGATGTTACCCACAGCTCATATCCTCCAAAAAAAACCAATCAACAAAAAAAATAATATATATTTTAAACATGGAGTACCAAAAAAAATCATACAAAAACGAGTGCGTGGTTTTGGTATCTCTCGATTGAATTCACATATAGCATCAAAAAAAATCCAACATACGTGGGGGTAAAAACGTATATTATATATCCAACAAACACTACACATCACAACCCCCTCTTCTCTTCCAAAATAAAATTTCCCTTTTTACTTTATATGGGGAATGCTAAGAATAAAAAAAATCAACAAAATTTTCATTCGTTTGTGTGTATATCCTTAGCTTTTTTCCTTTTTTAATCAACATTTCCATATAATGGTTTCAACCCCCACACATACACAACTACGTGGAATATATACACACAAAACTTGTTTTTTTATATTGTAAATTACTGAAAAAACCGGTTTTTTTATTACATTATATATATGTAGAAAGGGTTGAAGCTATATATATTTTTGTACTGGATATACAACATAATTATTTGCTGTTTAAAATATATAAAATGAAGTTAATTCGAATCTTTGTAAGTTTTTAATTCGCTAAAACTATCCGGGGAAAAAATTACGTAGTTAACTACTCAAATAACGAATTTATCCGGGTATTTCGAACACGCACGATTTGAAAATTAAAAATTATGATTGAGGTTAACTAACTTGATAGTCAAAGTTATTTAATTTCCCCGTAAACACGATTAAATACAAAAATCTATAAATAAACTACATTTATTTAAAAAATGATCAGAAAATATAACCACGACCAAAAAAAGAAACCCACACACACGCATGGTTTTTATACCTTATTTTTTATTAATCCACAATTAAGAAGAGCTTTCTTTACTTTTTCTTAATAAAACTCTTCTCTTACAACAGAAAACTCTTGCGTACACTTACAAGAAAAAGCAATCCACACGAAAAAAGAAAGAATCCAAAAACGCTCCTCTCACGCTGAGTAGAAAAACTCGTCTGGCAATGAGAGTGCGGGTAGTAGTAGGATTATTGAGACTTCTTTATTTTATCACAAGATACTTTCTGTCTAGCTCTGTCTGTCTCTCTCTCTGGATCATCATGTTATCATCTCGTAAGAATTATACATTCTCATCATAGAAAAAAAAGTCGATTCATAATAATAAATCTATAATAATGAAAACGCACTTTTTACATGCTTTTTAACCCTTTTACATTTCCTCTGTCTCTCTCTGGATCATCATGTTATCATCTCGTAAGAATTATACATTCTCATCATAGAAAAAAAAGTCGATTCATAATAATAAATCTATAATAATGAAAACGCACTTTTTTTTACATGCCTGTAAACCCTTTTACATTTCCTAAAACCCTTTCTTCTTTAAAAGGTGTATATGTGTACAGAGAGAACAAGACAATTTTCTTATTATTTAAATCACAAGAACCTTTTTCCTGTACCCTTAAACCCGTTATATGAATCTGTTACTTACCTCTGGAATTAATCTATTACTTTTAAATATGCAAAAAAATACGCATACATTTGTACGTATCAAAAACCCGTGAGAAAATCTTGCTAGAATTTATATAATTTAAATTTTAAAAAGATTCTTATTCAAATGTGCTTTTACGAGAGAGAGAGATGAGAAAAGATATATATTTTTTGCATATATAGGCAAGGAATGAAAGGGTTTTCTTTATACATGATTTGAATATTATTTTGATTCACAATGGAATAAAAAGATGCGTATTTTAATATATTTAAAAAACATGTATTTTACATACGTCTTATTCTTTTTATATCGATGAAGGGTTGCGTTGCGTTGGTTTGGGAAAAAAGGGTTAGAGGAAAATGCATTTTTTTGTTGCGTTTGCGCGTATAAAAAAAGGGTTGGTTTTTTATACACATTTATTTGTCCGTGAGGATAACGGGAAAAAAGGTAAAGGAAAAGGGTTGAATTTATATATAGCGGTAAACGGGGGTAAGGAAGTAAAAAAGGGAAAAGGGTTGATGATAACGAATCGATATGTAAAAATGAATGCATTTATATTTTTAGATCATCTTATTTGATCATTTAGTTTTTTTTTGCTCCTTCACTCTCTGGAGAAATTGCTTTTAAGAAGTTTTTTTTAAAAAAGGTTTTATGCAGATTTTTTTGTGTAATTTGGGAAACTAAGAAGATGTGTGTATGTGTGTGAGAATCTTTTGTAACTGTCATGGTAATAATTCTGTACAAGAATTTGAATTTGATTTAAATACGGTTTAGATTGTGTGTGTTTTCCCACGGGGGTTAAAATTGTTGTTGTTATGGTGAGTATTACGTGTGATTTTTTGGGTTGCATAATTTGTATGAGTGATTTAAATATGTATTTAAATTTAGTTTCAAATGTGTTTTTTACGTAACGATTTCTCTTTAAAAAACTAACTTTTTTTTTTAAAAAAGGTTTTATGCAGATTTTTTGTGTAATTTTGGATAAGTAAGATTGTGGATATGTGTGTGAGAATCTTTATGTATATCTTTTGTAAGTGTCATGGTAATAATTCTGTACAAGAATTTGAATTTAATTTAAATACGGTTTATGTGTGTTTTCCCACGGGGGTTAAAATTGTTGTCGTTATGGTGAGTATATTTGAGAATACGTGTGATTTTTTTGGGTTGCATAATTTGTATGAGTGATTTAAATATGTATTTAAATTTAGTTTCAAATGTGTTTTTTACGTAACGATTTCTCTTTAAAAAACTAACTTATATGTAGATTTGCGGAATAGATTCAGTATTTTATATAGTTTAAGCATTTTTATTGATAAGTTTTAACATCTCGTTCGAGATTATGTTAGTTTTAATTGTATATTTATTTTTTTGGAAAATTATTGTATGTATTTTTTAAATCGTAATATATTATGGACCGAACTGAAAACAACAGCAGCCGTAATAATAATATCCTGGTTTTGTTGTTTTAAATCTTATCTCTGAATACAATCAAAAAGAGAGGTGCTCCAGAAAAGAAAAACACTTATCGATTTAAACTAAAATTAGCTTAAAATTGAACTTTTACGTGTGTAATAATAATCTAGTTTAATTCGTTTTAAAAATTGTAAAAAAGTTGTGAACTATCCGTATACCATTCATGTACATACATGCGCATTAAAAGAAACTTTAACACTAAATATGAATCAAATGAGATTGCTAATTTTGTATTTACAAAATTCTATGCGGATTGATATTTAGGGAATTTTACGGGCAAATTATCAGAATCGGGTAAAACCTTGCTACTACATAGTTGCTGATGACGGCAATCATTTCAATGTATTTAATAATTGACATGTTCCATCTATATTCGTTGGTTATCTACCTACTTTTTTTTTAGCTATTTATCTATTTCACAGTTGTAATATTACTATGGAAACTATTTTTAAATGTGTTTATGAAAATAGGTATAAAATGGTTTTAATAATTTAAATATTTGGTACAATTAGTCTGTTTTAAATATTGGGGTTGATGAAGATGCGTTTACTACAAAACTATCATTAAAAAAGCGATTATACTTAAAATATATACGTGAATCAGTTTAGGAATTGGAACTGTTTTTTTTGTAATAGTAAAATAGCTATTTCATGTCTTCGAGTTAAGTAGAGAAGTTAGTAGAGAAGATTTTTTAAAAATTAATGTTTAGTTAATTAATTGGAAAGGATATCTAGCTTGAATTTTGTATTTAGCTGAATACATTTAGCGTTTATTGTCATAAGAAGGCTTTTTAAGCAGAAAATAGTTCAAATAAAACATTATTTTCGTTTTAGTTATTTCGTAAAAATTCATAAAAATCTAAACCAAATCCAATATAGCACATCCAATCCCACCCCGAACAAAAATAAAACCGTATATACGAATTTTTTCTTTATAGACCCAACCCCCTGTGTAAAAAATCTCTTTTAATTTGCTACTTAAACTACTCTTGTATATAGAATAGTAGCGGGTACAGAAGGGCTGTCAAAAAATCAATACGTATCAATACGGAGGGGACTTGAAGGGATAGTATATAGATTTGTATACAGCAAAGGACAAACACAGAAAAAAAATCCACGAACCAAAAACTCAGAAAAAAATGGGCAAAACTGTTTTTTTCCCTTCTTCACCAATCTGCACAATTTTTTTTTGTTGAGACTTGGGGAACTCCTACTTTTTTCCCCTTTTTTTACTAGGGGTTGTTGTAGCGGATGTATGTGTTAGAGATTTGGAGAGAGGGATGATTACGAGAGGGGATGTGCGTGTACGCATGTATGTATATGCGTATATATATGGGGATGCAGATTTTTTTTGAAACTTTGATATAGTGGACGGATTACCATGGGAACCGGGTTTCGTATGATTCTTTGGATGATTTGTTTTTTTAGCAGTTTTATAAAAACTTTATGGGTATATCTCACCATGGGAACTATACTTGAATATTATAAAAAAATTTTTAGCATGAATAAACACGATTAAAAGCTGATGGTACGTTGATTTTTCTTTTTTATGCGTTTACATTGGGTTTTCTTTGAAAAATTACCATTTTCGTGTCCTTCAAAACATAGATTGCGTAATCGTAATCCAATTAACTTACAAAAATTAACGCTATATTAACTTTTACAAATTAACTTGCTATAGTACAACAACAATTGTAACTCATATTAGTTATTATGTCCTAACTAATCTTGGTCAATTTTTTTTTTGAAAAATTGCATCATAATTTAACCATCTTATACAAGCTCACGCGTCCCATATTATTATGAACTACCCAAACGAAAAACATACCCTCAAAACTCTTTGTTCATACGAGTTCTCAAATTACCCTAAAAACTACCCACATATCCCCCGCGCGTATCACAAATTCCACGTTCATCCCAGTTTTTTTCTTACCTACAAAAAAATACAAACAAGTGTTGCTTGCTCTGTTTTCTCAGATACAGAGGTTAATCTCAATTTAACTACGATTTAAAAAAATTAAAAAAACCCGGAGTAACCATGACGATAGAAGACTACAACACACACCTACCATCATCACAACACAACGCTGCTGTTGATGACAACAGTATCGAAGACATTGAAGACATTATCAACGTCAAATCAATATTCGAAACAAACAAACACAACAGCTCAAACAAACCTCAAACCGTCCGGATCAAACGGCTAGTTAAACCAGTAGCAAATGACTGTTGTGGAGGTGGTAGCTGTGAACAATCCCAGGAACCCGACTCATCATGCTGCAGCAGCAGCTTATCAAACGACTGTCAAAAAACTGAACACACCAACGGGACTTTACCAACAGGTAACGGCACTCCCCCTCCAGAACTAAACGAGCTCATCAATTGGGGGATAGTAGTGGAGGTGGAAGCTGTGAACAAACGCAAGAACCCGACTCATCATGCTGCAACAGCAGCTTATCAAACGACTGTCAAAAAACTGAACACACCAACGGGACTTTACCAACAGGTAACGGCACTCCCCCTCCAGAACTAAACGAGCTCATCAACACAAACGACCTGAACCCTGCTAACCACACGGTCTACCTCAAGACTTGGGGTTGTTCCCATAACAACTCGGACTCTGAGTACATGGCTGGGTTGATAGCTCAGGCTGGATACAACGTTACGAGTAAAAAAAACACATTTTTTTGTTTAATCAAACGCATTTAAATAACTTCATAATAATGTATTAAATATCTTATTATCCCCCTAGCAACAAACTACACCAACGCGTCAATAATCCTACTAAACTCCTGCACAGTCAAAGGCCCATCCGAACAACACTTCAAAAACGAAATAGACCGAGCAACAACCTCCAAAAAGCACATAATCCTAGNATAACTTCATAATAATGTATTAAATATCTTATTATCCCCCTAGCAACAAACTACACCAACGCGTCAATAATCCTACTAAACTCCTGCACAGTCAAAGGCCCATCCGAACAACACTTCAAAAACGAAATAGACCGAGCAACAACCTCCAAAAAGCACATAATCCTAGCCGGCTGCGTACCCCAATCCGACAAATCCTACAAGAAAATAGCAAGCACGATAGGAGTCCAGCAAATAGACAGGATCGTGGAAGTCGTAGAAGAAACTCTTAAAGGGAACAAAGTCTGTTTTACTAGCGGGATCAGGAAGTCATCCAACAACGGGGGTGGTAGTAAGCGTGAAGCTGGGGCTGACCTAGGGTTTGCCTAAGATACGTAAAAACGAGTTTGTAGAGATTGTGCCGATAAGTAGTGGGTGCTTGAATAATTGTACGTATTGTAAGACTAAGTTGGCTAGAGGGCACTTGGTTAGTTACTCTATTGGTAAGTTTTTTTCTCGTCGTCATGGTTTTACGTGAAAAAAAAGTATTTCATGATTCGTGTGTTTAATATATTGACATAATTGTTTTAAAAAATCACACACAGACGCCATAGCAACAAGAATCCAAACCGTAGTAACAACGGAAAACGTAAAAGAAGTATGGCTAACCAGCGAGGACTTGGGCGCTTGGGGAATAGACATAGGGTTCACCATCGTGGACCTACTCCACCGTATAGTCCGGGTACTTGAAGGAACTACCGTTATGCTACGGTTGGGGATGACTAATCCTCCGTACATACTTGATCATTTACAGGTGAGATAGATGGTTTTTATTATTATTTCATCCGTTGTTATAGTGATGATATGTAATGAATATGTTTTTTAAAATAACAAAACAGGAGATTTCAAACATCCTCTCCCACCCAAACGTATACGAGTTCCTACACATCCCAGTCCAGTCAGGATCGGACTCTGTACTGCTAGAAATGAAACGGGAGTACTGTGTCAAGCAGTTTGAGAGTATCTGTGACTTTATGCTGGAGAGGTAAGAGATAAAATTTAACTTTTTAATTCTCTCTAGTCATTTGAATATAATTAATTGCAATGACGTTATTTAATTAAAATAAAACGCCTCACAACCCAAACAGTAAAATCAAGATCACGACAACTCCACGAACTCTTCCAATCATACCAATCCCTAACCCCCAAGCTCATAGGCTCTACTC
>JAHZNK010000052.1:0-11263 GCA_027744615.1 Lepidocyrtus cf. nigrosetosus NNG-2020 | reverse complement strand
AATTAGTTACTAGCTAAGGACTTGGTAAAGCAAGTTAGGTTGATATTGGTATGCTTCTGTTGTAATGACAGTTCAGTGCATTTAAAATCAAAATGTTACAACTCAAATGTATCTCTAATTATAGAAGTTACGTTACATATATAAGTAGCAGGATCTGTTGCACATAAAGAGTGCCCTCTTCAGATACCATCATCCAAATTATTTGGTTAATTTGATCATAATTTAACAAATTCTGATAAAACACCTGTGGCAGCTGTATATTAATGACATACACCCATTTTATTATAACCAATCATACCTATTCATTCACAGTTCACTCAAGTCCAGTTCGTTAGATTCATATCATAAAAGACATCGCTCAAGAGCAATAGTAGTCAATCGGTGGTCTCAGCAAATACATTATATATCGATATTTTATTGAGGTGTTTTATATGTGAAAAAATAGGATCATTTGAAAAGCTTTGAGCATTAGGCGAAGATGAGTTATCAATTTCCGCAAGAATCCCTTCCTTCGACGGAAATAACCAAATTTTTAGAAGATCCATCTGAAAGGGAGTGGAAAGGCAACTTTTCATTCATTCATGGAGCAGATACGCAGTTTGGAATGAGTAAATATAAACGCTTGCTTGATTACTGTTCAAGTTGTTAGGCTGGATGTAGCATGCATAAAAAATAATTAACTATAATAAAATATTTTGTCTTTTCCAGTTGATCGTTTTCTCTTGAAGAAATCTGACCACAACTGGGATAAGGAAGTGGATATCGCAAGAGATGCGATCAATCGAATTAATGAAATGAATCCTTTGCCCAAGTTTTTTGTTATGTGTGGGGACATATTAGATGCATACCCATTTGAATTTGCCACATTAAAACCTCCTTATTCAAATTCAGGGGGACGAGAGCTTAGAGAAAAGCAATACAAAGATTTTGTACAAGTTTTCAATGAACTTTCACCAGAAATAAAGTTAATTTGCGTATGTGGAAATCATGACGTTGGAGATTATCCTACTCTCGAAACGATTCAGTTGTACCGAAAGCAATTTGGCCCAGATTATTACTCGTTTTGGGTAGGAGGCGTTAAATTCGTGGTAAGCATAGCATGCGGCTAGTATAGCGTTTGTCTATTTGAAGCAAAATATATTTTGTCCAAACAAATATGCTTAATTTAACTTAAATATATTTTTTAGGTTCTTAACTCACAGTATTTTTATGCACCAGAATCTATTCTAGAGGAAACCGAAAAGCAAATGAAATTTATAGAGACCATTGCAGATCCAGAAGCTAAGCATATTGGTAAAAATTAGTAGATCACATTAATTTTAGTTTCCTTGTACCTATGTGTAATTTTGGTGTGTGGCAAAGAATAAACTATTTTTGGTTAGTAATAACAGAAATTTTGACTATTTCAGTCGTTTTTCAACACATTTTCTTCTTTGCCAAAGACCCAGATGAAGAAGATTTTGTATCAAATTTGCCAAAATCAAGGAGAGGAATGTATTTGGAAAAGCTTTATCAACAAGGTTTGTTTAAAAAAGAAACTGTTGTTATAAGTAGTAACTAGAAACATAATTTTATTACTATTCCCGGACTGTTCATAAAACAGGAGTTCGCTACGTTTTTTGTGGTCACTGGCACAGAAATTCCGGAGGTTTCTACAAAGATATGGAGGAGGTACCTACACTACACTATGATTTTGTTTTATTAGAGTAAATGAAAATGATTGTCAACAACATACATTTATTTACATTATTACATTACTTTACATTACATTATTATATTTATAGATCGTAACGGCTGCTCTTGGTGGGCCTTTAGGTACGTATAAGTTACTATTAGGTTTGAACGATTTTTTGCAAAATCCATACCTGACTAAAATCTTGCGTTGATGATTTTGTCATTTTCTAATTTTACAAATTATCTATTTTTTGTATTTCAGGAGACAATCCAAGCGGATTCCGCGTTGTAAACGTCGAAGAGAGAAAAATCTCTCACCATTACGTGAATGTTCGAGATACTACACAATTTTAAGAGACAATATGTATTTTACAACATTATGTACCTACTAATTAAATTAGCTGCAAAATGCCTTCTAAAATAACATACATATATAAGTTTGCCGGTTTACTGTAAAAAATAATAAAATATGCCTTATAATATATTTTAATCAAAATCACTTTACTACTGGTATACTACTTTCTACTCAGAATTAGATATGAATATATTTTCATGCACAATGCAAAGAAACAAAGGGAATGGAGTGATCTCTGTAAGAAAACTGACGTGGTTTGGATGTATAGTTTAAAATAGAAAGTTTCGTTACACGTCAATATGAAGCGCTGGTGTAGAAGATCTGTGTAGCTGAGTTCTTGGTGATTCTGTGGTTTTTAGTTGCACCTGACCTGACCATGTGCATTTGGCCGATAATAATAATGTCCTGTAAAGCAGTTCAATATGATCTTGTATCCAGGAACACTACGTGGTGAAGTGAATTAATCAGATATAATATTATGTTTTAAGTTTCATATTATTGCATCTTTTCCGTATTACACATTTATATTTCCATTCTCTCATAAATCACAAACCAAGTGGCTATAATTGGTTAATATAATTTAAAACATTTGACTTTAACAAATGTCAATTGGAACGGATTATTAAGTTTGAGACAGCACTTAACAGGTTAGTTTTGCATGTGCTTATGTCATATTTCCAACAAACTGTGTTCAATAATATTATTCGTTATTATTTTTCACTCTTTAAATATAACAGATCCTTAAAATGTCTCACTTGGATTCCCTTCCATCCATGCACATAGATAACTTTCTGGACGATCCAAGTGAAAGAGAATGGAAGGGTCCCTTTACTTTTATCCAGGGAGCAGATACACAGTTTGGGATGAGTATGGATACTAAATTTAAAAAATTAAAATTTTAATCCATGAATTCTTTAGAAAATTATACTTGCTTTCAATTTCAAGTCGACCATTACCTTTTGAACAAAGAAGAACGCAATTGGGACAAAGAAATAGAACTTACCAGGGAAGTTATAAAAAGAATTAATTCTATGAACCCAAAGCCAAAATTCTTTGTAATATGTGGGGACATGCTTGATGCTTTCCCCTATAAAGTTATACCTCCCGGAATAAACACATATGCTGGTGCTGCTGATCTCCGAGAAAAGCAATACAAGGACTTTGTAAAAGTTTTTAAAGAACTTTCACCGGAAATAAAGTTGGTTTGCGTTTGTGGGAATCACGACATTGGTGACATTCCAACAGCTGAAACTCTTCAAGTTTATAAGAATCAATTCGGACAGGATTACTTTTCATTTTGGACAGGAGGGGTAAAATTTGTGGTACTTAATTCACAGTACTTGTATGTCCCTGATGCGCTACCTGAAGAAACGGAAAAACAAGAAAAATTTCTGGAAACAATTCAAGATAAAAATGCTAAACACATAGGTTAGCATAAGATTTATTAATGTTTTGCAGTCAAATATTTAGCAAGTACTAATTTTATGTGCATGTGAAATCTAATTTAACTCAAATTACTTTGAACTTTTTTAGTTTTTGAACTAACGATAAGATTAAATGACATTTTAAATTACTCATGTATAATGAGTATAGAATTAGCAATAAAGGTATATTAATTCGTAATATTTTTTCTTTAATTGTTATAGGAGCCCCTCTTGCGGAAGACCCTAGTGGTTATCGCGAGGTCTATGTTGAGGAAGAGAAGATTTCTCATAATTATGTCACTGTTAGAGACTCAACAAAATTTGAGTAAAATGCATGTGACAATTTTATGATTTGGCCTGTGATTCATGAAATTGATTTATTTTTTGAAATTGTATAATATAGTCACTCACAATAGAATTTTTGTCAATAAATGATTGAAGTATATTTTAACTTTCATTAATATTAATCAAGTACGTGTTACAAACAAATCCTCACCACCTTCAAAAGATACCCAAGTCAAATGGCTGCATAGTAACTTGCAAAAAAATTCATAATGTCAATTTCGTAATATTATGCTCAAAGCTAATCGTAGGATAGACACATTATAACGAAGCGAAGACATACGAATTGACAATTTTTTGAAAATTGTGTTGATCCTTTGATTTTGATTCAACTAAATACATAATAGTAAATACAACCACCATTTAAAGCATTTAATCATAAAGCCCTGCATTTCATAGAATTTTAGTCATTACTATTTATCGCTGAATTTCTCCAACTTTAAGCAAATGCATATTATAACTCATCGTCAATGATTCAATGTTTGTTTTGCTGAAATAGAAAATTGAGTTGAAAAGTTGCTCTATATATTTACTAAATTTTTATTATTATTCATACACAAAACTATGTATCATGAAAGAAAAAATGTCAATTGACACTGCGTAGGTAATATGTTTATTGGATCTACAAGGTGATCTTGAGCCTAGCCAGGGATTACAAAGAAAACAGCTCAAAAATACGGCGTAGTTGTAATAACTTCTACCTTTTACTTCTACAGCATGATGTAGTACATGCTTGAAATTTCGGGAATTTTCCCTTATTTTGGTTTGATGTAGTGGAATTCTATAACAGTATATTAATACTAGCATTATTAGAAGAAAGCCATTCATTCATGTTGAACTTCGCTTCATCCTACCAATTCAATCCGGATCCAGCAACATCGCATTATTTACTAGTTTAAATAACCTGTTTGTTTACGAAGGATGAACAAATAAATGTTCGCAGCCGCCTGCCTGGAGAAATCTACAATTATACTAAATCAGAAAATATACTTATTAGTTTAAGTAATTACGAAGTTTTCATATAGAAAATAGTATTACGCATTATAATGCATCCATGATTTGCAGCTTTGTTTTACATCTTCCTCTGACACTGCACTGACATATGGTAAATCAGAATTAGAATATTTGTTACTATCAAACAAAACACTTTTTTATTTACTCAAATACATATATTTGTACTTATTTTAACTAGATTATGTGATTTTCATGAAAAAATAATATCTCATTCCGATTCATCATGCATAATATAAAATATTTTGCTTTGTTTCTCAAATATTTTAGTTTTTCTGCTTGTAAAACAAGCCATAAACCATTACCATATATTATTGATGATGCATAAAATGAAATTGTAGATTAGTTCCAAAAACTGAAAAATTCAAAACCGGAGCTTTTCGCAAAGCGTATTTATTCAATCAAACCCAATGTCAAAAACTGCTCATACAATAAAGTTTCAATCTTTGCAGAACTATACTGTTGTCTTCAAATATTACTTTATACAATCATTATCCTTGTATAAGCAAGCATTTTTAAGGAATTGAAAATCAAAACAAAGATTTATCCATTAAGTAAAATGGTTTCCTTTGTTTTAACGATTTTCACAGGTTGCAGTCAGTCGTACTATATTTAAAATCATTAAAAAATGTACATGCAGTATTACATGTTTAATTTACTTTTTATAATAACTTAGTTTTTGAGGTTTCAGATCACAAGTTTTGATAACCGATCTTTATCCTATTTTTGGTCTTACAATTGCAATGTTTCGTATGGAATTATTGCAGTGTAAGAAAAATTGTTCAATCTAAAAAATGCTGTTCTCATTCTGCCTAACTTTATGCAATTCTTGTATTGTCATTTTATTCATTTCTAAAGGATTACATGTTTTATGGTGCTGATGAGAATGCAAGTACCTTTGTAAGTACCTTTTACAGTTAATGCATCCAACTTTTAGATTTCATTTAAATGCAGCAATTCGATAGCAAGTATTTAAGCAGAAGCGTAGTTAAGAAAAAGATTAAAATGTGCAGTCTGTCCTGTGTAGATTTAACTAGTTGCATTTCTTTGTGGATTTTGGGTACCATTTCATCGCATGTTAAACATATTTACTATTTCTAAAAGGTAGGAAAAAAGATTGCCTAGGTGCCTTCTTGAACAAAGGAAGGGAGGGAAGGGACCAAAAAGGAGCTTTAAAAAGCATCCCCTTCTATTCTGACATTGTCAAAAAAATTCTTAAGAACCCTTTTAAAATCATAATCCTTGCTTGAGGTCCACATCCACATCCAACTGAAAACGTATTAACAAAAACGTTGCACATCTGCCCCAAGAGAATAGTGATGATGTCGTATTTACAACGTTTTTGCAGCTGCTTTTGTTGTTAAATTAGTAATCCCGTCTATGCTATTTTGGTATAGCAACGTAGGAGTAATACACAGCGGGGATAGGGAATACCATAAATCAGATACGTTTTTCAACGTAAGAAAATGGTTGAGAAGATTACATAGAAAACGAGAAAGTTCTCTTGGAAACCTCACATTTGGCTTTAGCTTGTCGAGGCGTTCGCACATCCCTCTCCTCTCATCTTAGAAAAGAAGATAAGAAAAGGCGTCATAAATTGCATCACCACTCGTCATAGCCCAGAGAGCAGAGAAGCTTTTGTTAGAGAAAGGAAATCATCCCAGATTTACAAGATTTAGAAAAGGCTTAGAAAACAATCAAAATCCTGAAAGAATTCCAAAAGTTGTTAAAATAGTGAGAAAAAGAAGAAAAATAGCAGCCCCATTTGATTAGGATCATCAAAATCAACCATTTTTGGACATTTTGTCACAGTTGCCCAATCATTTTCGCTGGTGGACTTGAGTGTGGAGCTCTTCTGTTAAAACCCAGGTAAGAACAATATTTTAACTTTTTTTTGTATTTAAGCAGTGTTCATTTAAGTAGGAAATTGTGCATTTTCACATATTTAGAGGTTAAAAAAGAAGAGAAATTATTTTATTTTGAAGTGGTCATAGGTTATTTGTAGGTTGAGTAATTAGCTGGAAAGAATTAGTCATAGGAAAACGTACGTGATGAGAAATAATCAAAATGGCGTCTTTATTGTCCTTCGTGACGCAGCCTAGATAAAAAAGCATGATGAGGATGCTATATACGTAGTTTAAGAAGAAATATACTGGCAATATGACGTTGTAGAGAGAAGAGAATATAAGAGTTTAGGGATTCAGATGGTGGTGGTGGTGTTTGGGGGCGAGTGTGGTGGTGCTCATGACGCAGGGCCACCCAGGGATTTCTAGAAATTTTCCTACATACAGCATACTGGTAGATTTTAGTTCATTTCCTTATATAGAAAATTCACATAATTCTTTGTAAAAGAACGTTCAGTAGTAGCAGGGGTGGTGTTTAGACGCTATTTTTACAGTACTTTTCCATACGAGCCAGAATATTGTAGAGAGTACAGGAGAGGTAGATTAAGGATAAGTGAGTGGGTCGCATGTAGGGGATAGCGCTATGCTGATTTCTATGTTAAGAAAGGGGGACCACATTTACTTGAAATGGGAGAAGGTGGCTTTTTTCCAACTTGGATTTACCCCTGTTGAAAAATAAAGTTGAAAAGTTAGTATTGAATAGATAGAGGCAACCTTTGTTCTTGTGTAAGCCTCGCCAAAGAACAATGAAACTGAAGAGAATAGGTCACTCTCACAAAGTACAATAGATGTATAATATCAAAGTGAAGAACTGTTTTTATTGTTTTATTGCGTTGTTGTTGTCTCACTTCTTGCTAAATCTTGCTGAATATGCATATGCGTTGTTTGGAAAATCGTAAAAAACTGATTAAATTGGTGAGCATATGGAATAGGAAAATATTTAACGATAAGTTGTAATTAATTATATACCTAAGCGTAATGTCGAACATCATAATTCATTTCTAATAATTATTTTTCTTTTTTATTTCCAGGTAATTGCTCTCTCCGTTGAGGTCTCTGGTTAAGTCATAGCAGTAAAATCGGTGACTTTTTCTGAGGGAAAGTATTTTACCGTTGGTGTTTAGTATTTGAGAGACGAGAGCGTCACAAAAGGGTTGGTAAACTTATTTACTTCAACTACTACTTCTTCTCTTCTACCTCGTTATTCTATAATTTGTGCTTTGATAAGCATCGACTGAGAAAATGAAGGCTCCCCCAAGTCATACTTTTCTTGAATGTACTGAAAATGAAGTTGTTGACCGTTTCGAGGATTCAGGAAAGAAACTGCAGCAGGGTTCGGATAGCAAGATTAGTAGTAGCAAAAATGTACCAGATCTCTTAAAATGGATTTCAGACTTAACAATCAAACGTAGAAAGTTTAGGAGGCGTTATCGCTGCAGTCATTTATTAGCTGAGGCTGTTCTTTCAAATACTCTTAGAAATGCTAGGCAGGAGTTAGCTGTTAAACAGGAAGAAAAACGTAAGAAAGCCCATGAATTTTCTTATCAATTAAGTATTAAATTTTCTAAACTTGAGGAGGAAAAAGGGCAAGAAATTAAAGTAGATGTTAACAACAATGAGCAGCGACTGAAAGATAACAGCATTAATCAACAAGATCAGACTAGTAAATTAGCTAATGGCTGTAGCATGGAGGTAGGCTCAAACGATGAGCATATTCAGGCTTGCATTTCCAGTCTTGATAATTTTTTCTCAGAACTGAAATCCATAAAAGTATAGATAGCTTAATTAATTTAGCAAATATATATATTTTTCTAAACAAAAATCTGTGATAAATTGCCGTAATATTTATTATTATTATTAGGGAGTAGGTTTTTCAAAGAAAAGATTTTCATTACAATGTAACTGTAAGCGTTAGTACAGTTTTTATTCAGAATATTAGCTTAATAGTTTCTAGTAAGATTGTTCATTTTCGAACATGACTTCCAATTGACCGTATTTTTTATGTATAATTTAATATATATATTTAAAAAATTGTAAAAAACACAAAAAAGAAATGAAATAATTAATTTAAAAAAATTAAAAATGCGTATTTGTTGATTTATAATTGTTAATTATTATGTATTAATTGGGCACATTATTATTTGAAGGGTCTTTTATAATATATGTATTTCAGTCCTTCCGGCCGAATAATGAGACGGGTTGACTGCTGCTGGTCCATGGCAGGTCAGGTCAGCCACCCTATTAAACCTCTACTTTGCAGTCAAATGAATTCACCCTTGAGCCACGACATGGTTGAGTCTACGGGAAAAAGCGTGAGGAAGTATAGTATCGTAAGATGAATAGTAAAAACCATATTTTTGAATAATCATTTTGGAAGGAGAAAATGGGTTTCTCGTTTGAAGTTTGAAAGAAAGGCATTTTGGAATGGCGCGTGAGTTTTGCGTAGACGAGAGGTACTCAACCACATTTTCCCAAGTCAGATTGGCTATCAATTCGTCTGGCATTCTTTGACTGAGAGTGGGGCTGAAATGTCCAAGTCTTGTACAGAATGAAATTCGTCTTCTTGAGGCACTTTATTGAATTGGACAGGTTTGGTATATTTCTTGACAATTTTATCTATTCTGGTATCACTTTTTCCTTTGTGGTGACCAGTATGTACAGGAAAGTATCGGTATCGATCAACCAGCTCAGTCGAGTAGATTTGGTTCCTTAAACATCATGTCATCATCGCCTACAAAGACCATATCGTGTCAGAGACAAATGAAGGCTTAGAATGGCGCGTTGCATTAAATTGTGTAAATACGGAGCAGAAGTTATGTTTAATACATGAAATGGTAACGATTTGGGTAATTTTTGACTTTATTTAATGATTCCATATAAATAACTATTTTATAAAAAAAGGAGATAGGATGGGGTATGTGTACCCCGGAGGAGGGAAGTTAACTTTTGTTTAGTATCAATTTACCTGCAGATCCCGTCGTCTAATTGGAAGATTGGCAATGGTGATGAAATAATAATCATGCCACACGAGAGAAAGCATCAATTGGATTAAAATTATTTTTTATATAGAAAGTATTTCATATACTGGTATTATAACATGAAACCATGCATTGTTTTTGAATATTTCTTTTTAAAAGGTACTTTAATCATTTCCCAATTATCTGTGATCGGGGCCGTACGTTGCGGTTTGGCCACTTCGTTTTGAATGTTTGTACGATAAATACGGGGTAAATGTTGAAATATGAGAAGTAGTAGATTAACCATATTATTAATTTAATATGAATACAGAATATTGAATTGAAGGATAACTAACTATGAAAACAAACATGCTGTCTTTTTCTTAGTTTCTTTTGTCTAAGGTACAGCTGTTGTGGGATCTGCATATTATTTTAATGTTCAATTTTTTAGAGTTTTCTAATGCAAGAATGGCGATTCTGCATACACTTCTGTATAATTGATATAATGTCGGTAAACTTTTTAAATTTTATATGGCAATTTGTAATAATGAAATCAATGATTCAATTGTTTAAATGAGATATGGCAATGGAGTTTTTTCCCAAAAGTTTGAATGTTTAGGAAGTTTGTCGAACTCTGGGCACTGTTTTAAATATATAGAGAAGACACTATTGGCGATAATGCATTTGGCTTTGACAGTTTTTGCCTACTTGAGTCGACCACTTCATTGGCCGGGGCGGCCTAACTCCAATCTCAAATATTTAGCAAAATATATTTAGCAGCAGTTTCTAGAACTGGTTACTTTTTTTAAATTTATATTCAAGAACACATAATATTGAGGTTTCCTAATGTGTCCTATTACAAAGGCACAATATTTGGCATTTTTTTGGTTTATAAAGTAATTTCTGCAGGTTATACGAAATGCCTAAGGTCCAAAGTCGAAAGGTTGCAAATATACAAACAGGAGGCAAGTTTCGGAAGAAGGCTTTTTGTGGAGGATGTCATCCATCTTAGCCGATCCCTGCACACATTTGAATAGTCAGGTTCAGGAATCCCTCCATAGAAAACAACAACGATATTCGTAGTCATCGATCGGCATAATTGCAAACAAGAGGATATCGCAAAAGCGAAGTGAGTTTAGTTAATGTTATATGTGAAATAGAGAAAGCGTGTTTGTTTGTCTGTTTTAACAGAAGTATACAGGCTCACAGTCTCGTAGACTTCCGCCGACCACGTCTTTAAGTCCAAGAGAAATGTAACATCGCTTGAGTTTATATGGGCACTCAAATTCATCTCATCTATTCCCTATCAGCGGCAGAAGTCTTCCAACATAAAAATGTTTTTTAGATGATAAGTGCATTATAATACATATTATTATAATTATTATAATTTGCTCAAAAACTATCCCAGTTTTTGTGTAAGTACTAATTTCGTGAAAAGTTTGAAATGTTCACTTATTTTCATTATCAAAAATATTATCTATATTATACAAAAATCAAATCATCTTTAATATGTCATACCAAAAAAGTATGTAAAATGCCTATTATTGGCAATGTTGTTGCAATGTTTTTCTGTTTGAGGTTTGTCAGTTTTATACA
>JAHZNK010000051.1:0-11602 GCA_027744615.1 Lepidocyrtus cf. nigrosetosus NNG-2020 | reverse complement strand
TTCAAAATTTAAATAGCAAGTTGCATTTTAAACGGAACTTCACAAGTTACCCGTATTCAAGTACATTGGATGTTTAATTTGAGGATTTTATATGGAAATATGACTACATGCACAGCAAATTCTGTCATTGCAAAGTCTGTAAGAATTATTTTGAAACTCATGTAAATCATTCCATTGAATTTAAAATAAAATCATTGGCAAATTTACAATTGAACTTGTTAAAATCGACCTAAAATCTTTGCTGTTGAAGACCAAAAAAGAATGAAAGAATTGTGCATGTGAAATATCATATTGGGAACCAAACAAAGAATAAAATCTTGAATGTATTCCAGGGCTAGTAGTTGAATATACTGGCAATAAAAGTTTTAATTCTTTTTATGAATATAAAAGGCAATAAAATATATCAAAATTGCGCGTTCATTAAATCAATTATAAAAACAACAATTAAAGTTTTATAATCATGTATAATTGAACGAATGACATGGTCATTCACTGGCACCAGCATTCACCCCTGTTGAATCTGAAGTTTTTGCTCCTGCTGTCAGTTCACTTACTTTATATTACATACCTCCTCCTGTGATTGCAAGTTCTTTTCAATGAAAAGGAACACGGAATTTTTATTTTACTGCCAAAGCCCATTTTTGAATGGATTTTTTTCTATATTTTAAAATGTAAACTATGTTGACGATGATGAGATAAAGCACATTTTTTAAATGAGTTCTCGTACGTTCCCCATAAAGTTCATACTGTTATTGTGCTTCAACAGCTATATGGGTTCTCTATTGGTGCATTTGCATTAAGATTGTTCATTAATAAAAATATAATCGAGTGATTGTTCCCTCTCTCCTTCTGTCATGATGTATAAAAATTAAATTAATTGACTAAATAATGGAATATGAACGCTTCTGTGTTGAATATTATATTTTCCAAGCCTTCATTCTAAAATAGATTGACTGTAAATCTAATTAAAATCGTAATTTTTGCATGGCAGTCATTGTAGTATTGTAAAAAAGTTGTATATATCAAGCATAATTGGACTTATAAAAAACTGTAAAGTGATGATGAGTAAAGTAAAACAAACTTTGAAATCGGGAAAAATGGTGCCGACTATTTAAATAAATAAATGTAAAAATGCGCGTGTAAAATCTAAATATAATCGAGTGATTGTTCCCTCTCTCCTTCTGTCATGATGTATAAAAATTAAATTAATTGACTAAATAATGGAATATGAACGCTTCTGTGTTGAATGTTATATTTTCCAAGCCTTCATTCTAAAATAGATTGACTGTAAATCTAATTAAAATCGTAATTTCTGCATGGCATTCATTGTAGTATTGTAAAAAAGTATATATCAAGCATAATTGAAGAAAAGACTTATAAAAAACTGTAAAGTGATGATGAGTAAAGTAAAACAAACTTTGAAATCGGGAAAAATGGTGCCGACTATTTAAATAAATAAATGTAAAAATGTGCGTGTAAAATCTCTTGTAAATATGGCTTACTCAAAAATGGGATCTGCCTAGTAAAAAAGCAGGCTTAATTTTTAAAAAGGAACAAAAACAACAGTCTAATAATAATATAATACTAACATCCCTTTATGACTCCCTTTTTTACTTGTCATCACTCTAAACAAGTCACGGCATATTTTTATATAAACCATTGGTATTACGTGATAAAGTTGCCCTCATCCCATGTGTCGCGTTACCAATTCTTCCCCTTTAATTGACTCATGCCGTGTGCCTCATGTCTGAATGAAAAAAACCTACTGTGTTATTAAAACATATCTTGTGTGGAGGTAAAAAATGATAACGTTATGCTGTGTATAGATTTATATCAAATGAAAGATGTTCCAGAAAGGTTTTTTATAATTTAATACAGACTCTATCTACAATGGGTTTTGGAAATACATCCGCTCATTTTCATTATTTTCCTGATTAAGCATTTAAAAGTAGTTGAAAAAATCATGCTGAAACTTATTTTTTATATAAAATATGCTTCATTAACAATGATCGCATTATTGTTTTCGATGTTCTCAGACATAATTATAAAAGAGATAAAAGAAATATTCAACATTATTATGCCGCTGTTTAGATCATTAGCTTTGTGCTTTAAACAATGGTACGAATTTAAACCAATTATAAGCAATATTTTATGAATTGTTAAAAGGAATTATTTTTGTAGATATCTCTTTAACATTTTTGTCTGTTTAACACTCATTTACCTTCCTGTTTCACCGAAGCTGTCGATAATAACGGTAATACCTTCTTGTCATCATTTATAAAGTTTCATGGTAGAAAGGAACTGGAATGAAATAATGCAATGAAAGAATTAAATATCTCGAAATGGAATATCAGAGCACAAAAGTAATGCTTTTAAAGAAGGTGGCATGGAGTTATTATGTGTTAGGAAAAAGATCTGTGTGGCAGTTCCACTACTTTCACAAGATCATTAACTCGTGCTTGTCTGATTCTGGTGGAAATTGAGTGGAGACGGCGTATTTACTTCACGCTCTCTTCCACTACGACTGCTAGAGGATCTCATTCTTGTTGAGATGCCTGGAGAGGTGGTTGGAGTAACACCTTCATTCATTCCTCTCAACGATGCCCTTCTCGACAAAGAACTCTCTGATAAAGAGGAGCTCAATGTCCCCTGTCCATCCTGCCCCGCTAAACTTTCTTCGCTATTTTCAATGCTCCTACTATCGCTACCGCTATTTGTAATACTATTGCCTGCGTTATGATTATTATTACTATTATTATTATTATTAGTGCTATTATTGCTGGCGGACCCTTTATTTGACTCTTTACTGCCAGAACTCTTTGGAGAATTGGCAGAACTGCTCCCATTATTTCCACTAATAACGTCGGGTGATGTAGAATTTCGATTTAAAAATTTTACCAAATCTTGTTGTTCCATATCTGCAGTGTCCACTTCGTGGTCTTGTCCGCCACACCCACTCCTGCTACTACCTCTCACCAAAGAAGATGATTGTCCTGGGTTATTAACGCTTTTGAGGGTTGTACAGAACGGCTCCTCATCATCAACACCCTCATTCAACGGAATGACTTCGGCATTATCATTCCTATGGTCATCTTGCTCATTAAGTCTGTGTCTATTTCTACTTAAATTATCCAAATCCTCATTTTCATTCTCTTCATCATCAACACCCAATGATGATGGAAGCTCGGCCTTAATTTGCAATATTTCTGCATCTGTAATCAGTCCAGCTGGAGAAGAACTATCCTTTGAAGCAGAAAGAGATGAAAACGCTTTTTTCGCCAGTAGACCTAAAGGAGAAAGAATCTCATCTCTGGAATCCCTGCTGGCCGATGTAGAATGCCGTCTTTGCTGTTGTTGCTGCATTTGATGTCTCTGTTGAAGAGCGAGGAGCTCTCTTTGTGCTTGTACGGAGAGCAAACCCGTATTGAGAACTTGTTGAAGGGGTGAACTGCTATTTGATGACGGTGAGCCAGGTGGAAGCCCCGACGTGCTTGCGCTTAGTGTACCCTGTTGTTCAAGTTGTTGCAGGTGCTGTAGGGCAGCCACTGTGGCAGCAGCAGCTCCATCATTTAGGTTGATCAAATTCACCCCATGAATGTTATTATTATTATTAGTGGTGGTGGTGTTCGTGTTTCCTGCTGAACTTGACAAATTGGTTGCACTTTGTTGTGCCCCTGCTGAGTTTGAATTCCCTCCAGATGATGAAGAGGCCAAAGAAGAAATTGCTGACTGACTGCTTTGATGATGAAGAAGACTGCTAGCACTGGTACTGTTTGGGTTTAGAAAGGGGTTGCCAAACTGTTGCGAGAGAGACATATCTACCCCATTTTGAGATGAGCTGGAAGTCTGAGGAAGACAGAGCCCAGTTTCCTAAAAAAATATTAGTTTTATAATATTTTATACTTTGATACTTTTGACTCCATGCCAAAGCTTTTATGAACGTTTTATGCTATTAAAAAGAAACATTGGGGCTGTAAATATATGTACCTAAATGTAAGAGTTCTTTCTCTGGAATTGCGCAACCAAATATTATGAAAAAACTTACCCTATTGAAAATAAATGGGAAATCGTCCTTGCCACCGGGCGTGTCTCTAAATACAACAGCCCGAATAACCCCTCTTATATGTTCCTCAGGCCATGATCCCAAGAGAATCCGTTGTGGTCGTCCACGACCTTTTGGTCGCATATCAGACATCAAATCTTTTCAAAAGAAAAAATGCATTTGGTGCATGTGATTATCACAGTTGAACTCATTAAACCCCTAAAATTTGCACTTTAAAAAAGAGCTTTTAATTGCTTACCGGAACCAGATGACAAAAACTTTCTTTTAATTTCATTTCCCGCCATTGTTAAAGCATTTTAATAGCTTGTTAAAAGCTGGCCAAAGCAATTGGACAAATTTAAGCAGTTGGAATATTTGTAACAGACGACCAATTCGATTTTTAATAGGTTGCTAATTAAAATGACTAAAGTCACAATCTCAATAATTTTTAATGATTTGTTAATTGCATTTTGACATCACAATATATTTTCCTAACGATTAGAAAAGAAACTTTTGTAAAGCCATTTGAACTTTTTTAATAAGTCAGTCAGGCATTTTAATGGATTAGCTAAGTCAATGAAACAATCTAGTCATCTAAATTAATTAGCAACTATTCAATCATGAAAAATGCAAGCTCCATTACGGCTAAATTGAAATGTTGCTTTGTACAGGTAAATTCATTTTTAAAACAAGCCACTTATGTGATATTTGATGACGGCGACCAATTTTTATTTTCCTCGTTCTTTCCACTTGTCTATCTTATTCAAATTGTCATTTTCATAAAGGAACAAATAATGTCATCTAAATAAATAAGTCTTAAGTTGGGTGAAGCAAAAATTTTTTATCTTTTTTTGAAAAGTAGCAGCTGCCTGTCATATTATCTCAGTAAAAATCTTTCCAAATTCGTATTTATAATGCAGTACCGATTAATGAGCTGTAATGACTGGAATTGTCCTACTTTGTATCTTTATGAAAACTTGGAGAAAAAATGACAAAATGTGTGGAAAAATATAATTAGCAATTTTAGAACTGAGAAAGCAAACAGAATATCATCGAAAATCTATTTCCTACTAATTAATAGTACAAATAATCAGTTTGAATCTCATTTGAGCTATATTCAGATAAATAATTTTTCCTATTTTTCCTCACTCCTTTTTTGCGATTCCTGTATCACACGTTTTGCATCGTTTGTCTATTTCACCATTCTTAGTCTACTTAACTTTGATAAAGATTAATGCCATCTTGTCCAGAAAATGAGTTTGATTTTATAATTAACAAAAACATGACAAAAATGATTTGATTTTTTCAGTTTACGCAAACAAAAAATCTCATGAATACATACATTTTAAAAACCACTTATTCATAGCAGCTACTTAACTCAGATAAAATAATCTGAAAACTACATTTTAGAAAAAAGGATACACCTTGTTTATTCCAATGAACTATTTAAAACTCTTTTTGATAGTGATATTGATATTTTGACTATCAGATTGCATGTTTAGCAGAGTTGAAATTGAAAAAAAGTTTGCATTAATTATATGTTTGGAAAGTGCGGAACAACGTAGGAGGGAAAATAAAGATGGATTTAATTTTTATCTTACTTGGCAATATCATTACTTAAAAAAGTAACCATTCCTAGAAATTGCTCACCACAATGCATTATTCAAACTGGTGACATATTCACAATACAATTCATTATTCCATTTAATGAAACTACTTTTTAAGAAATAAACAAACCATTTATGAAAACAAGTCGTCAACTAGAAAAGAAAAACAATTTTTTTGGGGATTGGCTTAAAAGCAAAAAATGTTCAAAACTTGTGCGGATGTCATCTTGTTGAGTTCTTTAATATTTAATTTGGTGAGCCATCTATATCCATTTTAGTTTACGTAATACAATAACAAACTTTATAAAATACACACGAAAGGTTTATTAAAAGGTTATTTTCCCTTATCTGCTTATATTTAAGATGAATGTGTAATTTTTTCCCTATTACATTAAAGTATGCGTGCAAAAGTCATTTTTATCTAATTCTTTATTTCTTCCATTTGATTGCATATGTCATCAAACTGTCAAGTTGGTCAAATTGGAAAATACTCAGCAACATCGGCATTATCTTCTATTTGCAATTTTTATTATTGAAAATTTGAAAAAACTGGAAATTGGCCATTTTTTCTATTTGGGTTAGAATCATGCATATTCACATGCAATTATTTCCTGATGAGATATGGATAAAATAAAAATGATTGCCTTCAAAATATTTTTTATCTATTTATTACATCAAAAAAGTATGGAAATGTAATAATTACATGAGAAAAGGGATCTAGATTAAGATTTTTATATTGCATAATATTAAAAAAGTCATGCAATATAATGCATAAAACAGGGAGAAAAGTAGTAATTGACTGGCAGAGGAAAAGACAGTTGAAACCTAATTCAAAATTCATGAATATTATACACATAATAACGGTAAAAAGTATGGAGTGGCGAGACTGGACACTTTTGTAATTTATATAAATGTTAGGACAACATANAAGACAGTTGAAACCTAATTCAAAATTCATGAATATTATACACATAATAACGGTAAAAAGTATGGAGTGGCGAGACTGGACACTTTTGTAATTTATATAAATGTTAGGACAACATAGCATAGATAGCTGTAAACATATTCCTGGACATATTGTAACATCGATTATGGAGCTAAGAGGGAACACACAAGAAAGCTTTTGTATAACTAATAATAATAGTAACTCCTTAATTTTGTGCTTTAATGACGTGATACGATCAAAACAATAAATTGAACGAAGAGGACGTATCATCCAATTAGTAGATGAGACGTAATAAACATGTCAGCTTTTGAATAGCTTTATATACATTTGCCGTCATCAAATTCTTCGTTAGATAGATATTTATTTCGCCAATAAGTGCAATTTTCTCTCGTAAGTAATATAGCTAGACACTATCATTTAGAGTTGGGAACTGAAAGGTTAAATTATTTTATATTTTTAATTTGAATACTTAAGATCTAAACACCTTGTCATGATGTATTTTCTCCAAATTCCTCTATAACACCCTTCAATACCTAGTGAAAGCAGTATGCTTTAAAGAATTACATCAGTTGAACTCATAACCATTTAGGTAATTCCGATTGATTACTCTTTTTTATGATTTCCGTTTTCTTACAACATCATTTTTGTTAAATTATTATAAGCCGTATTCTATTATTAATGCAAACATGTATTTAAAGGAGGTAGGTTGGTAAAATTGGGTATTTTTTCAACAAAAGACATTGTTTTCGTCAAAAATGATAACTCATCATTTATTTCACAACGTTGCTTAACTAAAACATTTCACGCGATCCTGTCCTCCCCTAAGCCAACCCCCTTTCACTTAAACGTGTGATATCCTCTCTGAAATTCGAATTTTATAAATGCGAAGAAAGTTTATTATTTCAGCGTGTTGATACAGTAAACTAATAAATGATATAATCAATACGTAAGCCAACCTTTTCTTCACTTCATTACACATATATTATACAAATATTGCTTGCCTGTTATTACTTTGCATACCTGCCACACACGTTTTCTCCACCCATCTCAAAGTTAACTATTTTAATAGGTTGGTATAGTTGCCACCATGAAACCTTAATAATTGGACTCATTTTGCTTTGAAAAAAATTTTCCAATAAAATAAATCATTTAATTACTTTTGATTTTAAAAGACAGAAAAAAGAAATTTAGAATTCAAACTATTATGACAAGAGGAGAAAATATGTTAAATTCATAAAGTCACTTCGACATGCACATATCCAAGGGTTTTGATGAAAAAAGTTTTAGCATTATTCATTGTGTAATCATTAAATAATTTTCTTTTTTATTTCCTTTTTCATTTAAGCAAAAAAAGAAATTACCTGTCACAAGATGAGACCCCATTATTGGTCCATTTAATATTCGTAGAAACATGGAGAGTTTTTTTATCAACCTTTTTCATGTTCTCAACTTGACTAATTATTAATGCTCACCATTTCCTATTTTTGCCTCATGTGGCTTTGTTCTAAATGAAGTAAAAGACAAAAATGTTTAAAGTATATTCAAATGTGTATTCTATATGCTACACACCTTTTCCCATAAATCACACTAAATCATACATGTATTTGTCTTTAAATTTTGTCTAATTAACTTTTTTATTTAAAAAGTATTTTAGTAAAACAGAAGCAAAATGGATGTATGTATATATAATACCCTTTAAAATCCACTTAATACGTCAAGTTTGACATAAACTAAAATTTTTATTGGATTAAAAACAGTCTCTCCCTGTTGGAGGACGAGATGTCCATGCAATATAGAGATGGCAATATAAATTGGCGAGGCATGCATACATATGTAAAGAAGTAATTATTTTTTCTGTGGATCAATAATGCATATAATAATGTTGGGTCATGATTGTGTTATTCTCTTTATTATAAGATGAGCGGGGCGTGTTTCATACCTTTAATGAACTTACATTTTTTCTACTATAAAACTTGCAAGCTTGGGTCTATAATAATAAGAGTTGTATACTTTCAAAGCTACTTAGCATTTAATTTTTTTCATTAGGTTTTTAATGTAAGGTATAAAAGTGTGTAATACACGGAATGATTAATATTAAATGCGAATAGCACTAAAATATTCGCTGGTAAAATATTTGTGAAAACATAAATACAAGTTTGTTATTGCTGTTTTCCAGTTCAAGCATTATGTTTTACTTATTTAGTAATATTAATCACGAAAGAAAGAAAAAATGTGTGTATTTTCCCGCTATGTTTAAGGAGTTAAGGAGTGTGAATTCATGAAACTCATAATCAAATAAATTATTTCCAACCCTCATTTAAAACTGAAGGCGAGCTTAATTGCAAATTTTTTAATTCAAGGATTTCATCTATTTGGAATTTTATTTTCTAGAATTCTTTAGAATTAACTTTGTAAAAGCCAGGAGCAATATTGGTTGTAAAAATATTCTAAAATAGGCATGTTTATATTTTTCTAGTTTTCTTTCACTTTCAACCACATTAATTTCCATGATTTTCTATTTCTGTCACTGCACATGCTATAAATACGAACGAGGAACGCTACTTGAAGAGAGATACGTTACAGAGCACATAAAAAAGTTATATTTTACAACATATTTTTATCTAAAAGAAACCATATGCGTAAATCTAAAGAAATCAGGAAAATGCATTTTAGTTTAATTTCAAGTGAGATGAAAAAACGCAAGGAGGATGCAGTTTGTGTTTTGATTCTATATCTGGAAATATAATTCCCAAGTCACGACTGTATTCCCCTTGCATTTATCCGTAGAAATAAATATTCATTTGCGCATTTCTCCCTCATAATACGAGTTAATGGTAAATAGTTGTCTTATATATACAAGAATAAATTTAAAATCTTTTAAGTCGTTCAAAAAGATAATGATGGGGATCGGCATCATACTTTAAATAAAAGTAACACGTCTGAAATAACAAACTTTAAAAGATTTAAAGCGTAGAAAAAAATTTAAAACAAATTTTAAAAGAAAGAAGACGAGAATTTCCGTGTTCTAATAACAAAATTAGTCTAAAAAGATTATTTTCTTGCGCATGGAAAGTTCTAATTTTGTAGAAAAAACATGCGTGGCATAAAAGCAATCATTTTCTTTAAAATGTTTTGTAACAAATTCTATTTTTATATTGATTAAATTACACTGCTATAAAAAGACTGAATCTGTAATAAATTTTTAGTGCTGGACTGCTTGCTTGTCAAATAAGAATTAAATATTTGCTTAAGCGTATATTTTTAAAAATTACACTTTTATTATCTTGTTATGTATTCTTGGTTGACAATGAACAGACATTTAATCCTTTTAAATGATAAACGCATTAACTATCCTTTACTTTAGGGTGGTCCACTGACTTTTCACTATATAAATATACATGATTTCATTGCTTTTTCTACGAAACTAATCAAAGTGATTCAAAAAAGGTTCCAGTGTTTTATTATGCTCACTATTTATTTTTATTCTGGCAGTTAAAGCATTTTATTTGCAGACAAAAAAAACTCTTTCCACCACTCCAAACCTGTTAATCTTTCAATTTCAATCATCGTCTTCGTTTATTAAAATATTGAATAAAGTGAAAATCATGTTCTTTTATCATCCATTAATAAAGAACCAGCAATTTTACAAGTTTTAAACTGTTTCTTTAAAGTATTTAAAAAGTCTTTTGGAACCAGCCATAACCTCTGTTTTGGAGTAATAACTATTAAAGGAAGGGGTTTATGTTCGTATTTTCAATGAGCTAATGGATTATATATTGCATTAGGCATTCTGCTCTGTTAAAAACTATGATTACAAGTTTTATACGATGGTTGACAGTGCCACCAAGAGGAAATGGAAAGAGGGCTGGAGTTTGAATTAACTTTTCATTTTAGTCCTCCCAACTTACACGAACCTCCTGTGAGTGGAAAAAATCATATAAAAAACTATCTTGACTATTTATGAACTTATGCCGACATAGAAAAATAAATGTATCGTAGTTAGGAAAAATATTAAACCAAAAAGGAAATGGGCAAGATATAAGAATTATGTAGAATGGTATTGTTTTGTTGATTGGTAATAATTGCTGTATTTGCTCAACCCAATCGGAGCACTACATCCTTTGCTAACAACGATATACTCACAATAATAAAGCTCTCACATCATAAAATGCAAATGTGTTTGGCTTATTATATATCTATCTATTATGCTGACTACAGATTCGTGATTGTCAATCATTCATTAGCTTAGCATGTAAAGTGGCAATCATAGAAAAGTAATCAAGGTAATTTCATTTATTTCAATTCGTTGAAGCTTTTTCATATTTTTATAATTTTTACCTACACGAAGGCAAAACGTTAAAAACTTGTGTAATTAACTTTCATTAGTAAATTTGTGGTTCCCTGGATTTTTTTCTTCGATCCATTTATAGACTTAAATAATTTACAATCCTTCAAACCAAAACAACTGCCTGTTCATTACACAATTAGTTTTAACATATACCATACCATATTGAATTAGCATCAAGAATGACATGACAATTCAAGAAAATGTTTACTATTTTTAGGATGAGCTGAACTAAACTACATGTAATGAGGATTTTAAGCCATGACGCGTCGAAAAATTGTTGTAAAGTCATATTCACATAAGAAATAGAAAACATTAGATGCCTATTTCAGCACTTATTGATGCCGATGATAATAATGCACAGAAGAAATCTCACTTACTTTGTTCATCTTATTTTCTTTAGCAAGATTGGCTTCGTCTGTTTAGCAACTTCGACAATTTTCTTACAGAATTCTTCTGGTTTTACACTTTTATACAAAGCGAGTTCTCGATGGTATACTAGTGACAAGAATAACTTAAAAGGATAGCAAAGCATGGGAAATGCTGTACAACATTATGCAATAAATATGAAGTAAAACTAAGTCTAATGCATTATATATAAATAGACATAAATAGAAAATGAAGGAGAAGGGAAAGTAAAAAGCATTGTGTTTAATGAATAT
>JAHZNK010000050.1:0-14975 GCA_027744615.1 Lepidocyrtus cf. nigrosetosus NNG-2020 | reverse complement strand
TTTTCCTGCTCTTTTCTCCAATATTCCATTTCAACTGTTCAGTATTCATTGTACTTTTCTATTTACTTTTAATATAAACATCAACTTTCATTTGTCATTCAAAAAAAGTCGGGAAGCTTGTTTATAGGTATAAAGTAACTGCTCTGATTAAACATGTGCATGCCAAAAGAAAACTTTCTTTGCTAAATGTATTCGCAAAAACGGGTAAAAGTGGAAGAAGTCCTGTTTTTATTTTGTGAATGAATAAGTTAAGTATGCCATACTAACAGACTTTTCGGCTTTCATTTGTTTACTTTAAGTTAGGGACTGAGCCAAGGCTTGAAAAGCTAAGTTTTTAGTGTATCTCTTTCCCTTCCTGCTCTTTTTCACAGTTCAAAATCTACAAGTCTAACTTTTCCTGTGGTTTACTTACAGACAATCTTTTTATTACAAAATCAAGCATGGATTCTAATTTTTTTAATCGGATGAGTTTTAAAATATTCTGCAAGAATTATCAAATACTACTGAATTTATTATGTAAGCTTTCATATTCTGGAAAGTTGACTAAAAATAACCAAAATTGTCACAAAAATATGTGTAAAGTTGAAAGTAGGCCGAAAATGAAATGAGGAATGGAGGCAACGTAATACAAACTCAGAAAAAGGGGCATGAGAAATGTATTATGCAAGTGTAAGAGAATTTTTATCAACGAATTTATCGAAAGGATGTTAGCTTCTTCCGTGAAATGTTGAATTTTCATTGTGCGATGCCATACAGCTGAACAATAAGATGGGATTGATATATAGAGTGCTTCAGGTGATGCGGTAGTCTCCAGAGAAGTTTTCAAACTATCTGACTAGTATGAGTTTGCCAGATCTAGATTTACTTATTGCGACTTTTTACATTTTGTGGAGGAGGATGCTTGCCCTTCTTCATGGCATTATTCCTAGAACCTTTTCTTTTTTTTGGAGAAATTGGAACTGGGATAACGAGTGGGAAATATGTCAAGCAAAAAATAATGAAATGAGATCTTTGTTAGTTCGTTTAAATTTGCGAGTGTATTTTATATGTGCACAATGTATATTTACATATATATATACATCTTTGTGTATCAAAAATATAAAAAGAAATCGTAAAAATGCGACGTGAATTGTTCAAATACCAACACGAACTTACATTATGTACATTTTTTATTTTCAAGCATATTTTTGATTTACAGATGTTTCTAATATTGTAGTTGTACATCATTATTTTTCTAATACATTTTCACGCTTGTGTCTGTTTTTTGTTTTCATTAATTTCCAGTTCCTAGGAAGGTTCTCAAGGAGAAATATCAAGGAGAGTCAGAACCGGATGAGATTTTAGATGATGAGACTGATAAAAATAATAATGATAATATTAATGAGGAGGGGAGCGACCCAATAGAGAAAGCTATTGAACAACCATCTATTTATTCACCGAGTCACACTGCTACTGGCTGGGACAATACTAGAATATAGCGGCAGCAGCAATATTAATCATATTCATGTTCAGCAACCAAAAAGAAAAATGAGAACGAGTCAAAGACCTGGACTTATTGCAACACATCCATCCTTGGGTTGGTGAAAAGACAAAATTCTATTTTTATTTTGAAAGTTTAATCAGGAACTACAATTTACACCTTGTAATTAAATCAAAATATAAGCATCTATCTTAATATTATGCAGATTTAGAAGACAGCTCCAACCAATGAAGAAAGGCATCTGGCAAAATCATCCACGGTGGTGGGCTCTGGTTCTCATTTAGGTCGGGATAAACTTTCCAATGAGAATGAGACCAGCGGCGACATTAGAGTTATTTACTTGATCTCTCAGGGAATCAGTGCATATGATTTCCTTTCCAGTAAGAAAATGGAAATTATTGCATTAATTACATTTCATGTGCTGTGTGGGTTGAACAAATAATGAGTGTTTTAGTTTATGCAGTTTGCAGTTTTTTAATTACATTTGTCTTAATTTTTATCTATTTTTCTAGAAAATTCCCACACTTTGTGGCTATATATTGCTGTGAGCATCACTTCAGCTCTCGTTCTATTATTTTTCCTACTCTTAGTGAGCTTTGCTTGTCGACGTAGGCGAGCCACTCGAAGAAATCAGCGAGGAGATGAAGGTGGAGGAGAATCTACTTCTGGTAAGGAATCCGTTACCCTAAGAAGATCCCATTCTGGTCTCAGCGACACTGACGAGTTGAGTGTTGTAATGGAACCAGATGAATATATTCATTTGCCTTCGATTATCCGTCGCGGGGATGATATTTCTAGTTTTACAAATTCAGCTAGTAGTGGAACAGACTCGAAAAGAGCTGTAGTTAGATTCTCAAATAGTCGATCGTCAGCTCTCGGCAGGCAAGAGAGTGACACCAATCCTAGAAGCCTTGCTAGTCCTCATAGTAATGATCCTGATCTTCATTTCTTTTATGGATAGCCAATTCTGTTGTTTTTAATCCTAGTATTTAAAATTACGCAAGAAATGTAAGTTCTACGCACTAAAGTTTCAAGTCATACAAATGTTTTATTATGCATAATGTTTTAAGTAGTTTTATCTAATCTCTGCGTTGTTGAATTCTCTTATATTTAATAGATGCGCTATGATAAACGCATTACAATTTTACCACCGACTTTAATTAGCAAACATTTATTTTGATCTGTTACCAAAGATCGGATTTATAAATGGAGAAAGCAAACGAGTGTTTTTAACAGCAATTGTTATAATTATGTAATTTTTATTAACTTTCGCATACTTCAGTTGTTCCTATTACCATTTAAAAAGCAGTTTAAAAAATAGTTTTTACTCCTTGTTGGTCAGTTTTATCATATAAGTAAACGATATTTTACGTTTTGTTACTTAAATATATTATGCGTTGTTCATTTTCTTGTACATTTATTTAATGTATGTAAGTGAGTTTAATAAAATTTATTTAATATTAATAAAACACTTTTCGCAACAATACACTTTAGACAACATTTTCTTAATTAGCAATCTTTTTGGCTTTGCCTGGCATTTCTAACAAAGTTACAAATATTTAAGCTACATCCAAACTTTCAAGTTGAAATAAAAGTTATCAAAAATAAGATCTAAAGGTTTAAATAAAAAGTTTAGTGTTGCAACTTGAAAAATAATTTATTAGATAGTTTTGACTAATTTAACATGATTTAACCCAGACACAAGCAGTAATTTACATCAAACTTTATTTTCTTCAAAAACGATAAAATAATGAAATTTGATCACGCTTATTGTTCCATTGCTACACGGAGCAGCTTTCATCATAGCTTTGCTAAATGTACGTACCATGTCTTCACTATTTCCATGCATGTAACAGAAAAGTTTCTTAAGTACTAGTTTCAGGATGATCCCGGTTATTGTTGTTCCCCTACTTCGATACAGCGAAAATCACAACTTTTAAGTACCTACATTGTTGGACTTCCATCCATGTGGCTTGTTAATGCTGTTACTGTTATTTATTGTACTAAAATTGGAATATGAAGGCCAATATTGAAATTGCTAGGAAGATTTTTGCCCGATAGCTAGTGCGGCACAAAAAAAACAGCAGCGGCTTTGTGAAAGTAAAAACATGCTTTTCTTTAAGGCTTGAAATACAAAATGAATAAAAGTTTTATGAAAATAAGAAGAGTTTTATTCCAAACTAAGTTTAAAAGTTGATGCCTAAAAACAAGATATGCACAAACCGCAGGAAGGCGTATGAGAAGAATTCAATTACCGAGAGATACATATCGCAAGAGTTCTTGATTACATCTTAAAATCCACCCGAGCACTATAATATGGAGAGCAGAAAGAAACGGGTGTTTGGCATTCTTAATACTACATCACTGCTTGTTTCCTTCCGGCTTGTTCTAACTTCAGATAAACAAAGATAGCAAGTCAAAATTCAGGTAAAAATGAAACAAGCAAATATAAACTTGACGCACAGTTTTTCAATAAAATATTTTTACTCTTTATTAACTTAAAAGGAGGTTGATTGTGGTCCGCTGAATATTTACGCTGGGTACTTAATAAATTCTTGCTGTACAAGTAAATAGTGCAAATGTATAATAGTTTCATGCTAAGAAGACAAATATGATAAAGATTGTTGTTTTTAAATTAAAAGATTATCTTTCTCTCAATTTCATTTCGTAAAAAATTAAGACTAGTGGAGCAGCAGGTGATTTGCTGTGGTTTTATGCTCTTCAAATGAATTAAAGACTCAACATAGTTAAAGTATACTTTTTTTACAACATTTTAAGAAAGAGGTGCTAGGACATCGCAAAAGTTAAAGTAAAGAGCATATTGAACTGCGTGCTGCTGCGTTGATGTACCAACTTAAGTGTTAAATTAAAGAATTTCGTAACAAAGTTAAAACTTATAAGGTGGCCAATTTATACTTTCCCACAGTGTTTTAACCTCCATGGATTCAGCTAGAAATGGAACATTACAAGTTCAACACAAGAAAAAGTTTTGGATGACTGTGAAAGCAAATTCATTTCTAGACACATTATATGTATTTATACAGAACTAAATTTGAGGTATAAATTTTTCGGCGAACTTCAAGGAAATGAATTCTCCTTTCCACGAATTACCAAAGGATTTTGGCAATTTCACTCATTCAGTTGAACCCATCAAACGACAAGGTAGTGAAACAGACGAGAAATAAGTTTTGATGCTCTTAAAGATTGAAATTTGGAGCTGAGATTACTTCTCTTCTATTGCCACTGCTGCTGTTACTGTACTGTTTAATTATGTTTGGACTGCCTTGGATTTTCTGCTAAGCTCATCAGGTTTCTCTTCTCCTCTTTTTCATCGTTTACTGATCTAAAGGACTCCTTTTCATAAACATACGTAAAGGGAATTTAAAGTTTTCAGGATTTTATCCAAAGATTGACCAACCAAACGACCGTAATATTGTAGGAGGAGTGACTGGAGAACGAAATTACAAAAAAAAGACTCGAAAGAAGTGCTTTGAAAAAATGCTTTCGCATCCATTTCTTTCAAACCCTTTCTTCGATCATGCTTCTAATAATTAAATGAATACCTAGTCTAGTTACGGCTGACGTCAAAATTGACTTGGTTGATATTAGTTCTTCTGAATACTAAACTACCCAGAGAGTTGAAAATTCAATGGAATCAGCAATGTGACGGAAGTTGAAGTCTTGAAAAGTCTTTTCCACTGTCAGTCTTATGTCAACAATTACAAATCTGAAGCTTGCTGATGTGAATCTTTTTGCCTACTTTACAAAACTTTTAACCTGAAATGTACAAAATGAAATCTGGCTTCAATTGACGACGATGAAAATAAAATGTAATGTAAGTAGTAGGATAAGTATTTGTTTCCAAGAAAGTGAAAATGAAAAGAAGAATGACGATAAAAGACCAAGGGGAGCAAGTATAAAAGGTTGAATGACAGTTTATAATAGAAGCCAGTTTTAGCCTATGGACATCTCATAAAATCACCTGTGTTGTGTCCTTGAGTGTAAACAAAATGCTGTTTTCCTATGGACCAAACCTAATGCCATTCATTCCTCCTTTTAAGCAACTAGTATATAATATGGTTTTCTAGGAATTTTTTCTTTTATTCAGTAAGATTTTTACTTGAATTAAGGCGTGAGTTGAGATCAAAGCTTGAATTGATGCTTTTAGCCTTTCAGTCTTTTTTAATAAAATATTTGTTTCGATCTAAGATTTAAACTTATGAGTTTGAAGTACACTTCAGATAATTTTCAGGTCGCATCAGGTTACAATATGAACAATAACCAGTGATAAAAGTTACAGTTCATATGGCTTGACTTACTAGCTGTGGATTGAAGAGAAATGTCATTTGGGGTAAGATGAAACTTACAGGACAATAATTTCGTTGGCTACATTGTAGAAGCTACAAAATGTTCAAATCTTACGCCATTGTTCTCAATTTGATAAATAAGTCGGAAAAGCAAGCTGTAAATGAGGCTCAAATGGTATAGTAAACTCTAGATTTTCAAAAAGACAATAAGTTTGAAATAAGGCACCTTTATTCCAGTATATCTACAGATTACAATCACAACGCAAAAAAATTATTGCTCCGCTTGCAAATACTAAAACTAATTTAAGATAGGTAATACTGAAATTTGAGATAAAAAATTTTAGTTATTACTCAGTGCGGAAAATTCGTGTTTGTATTTGCATAAAAATAGTTTTGCCTTTTATTCTTAATTTTTTCATTATTCCCAGCAGACAATAAATCACTATTTTATTCAAATTATTCCAGGGGTAGAATACTAGCAATTAAAAACGAATATATTAGGTAATAATTTAAAGCAAACTGGGGATTGATGACTTTAATGATAAAAATCACGACATTATGAATAGTTTTATCATCTGCCCAGGCTGATATATCTTATCACGCTTTTGTATTTCCAGCTCAGAATTGCGAATCTGAACTCCAATTTTATTCTCATATGCTCACAATTTTTTTTGTTTTATGTTTGTGCAAATAAAAACGAGTTAGCAAAATATTTTCGTTCATTATCCAATATTGTGAGACAATTATAATAGTAACTGGTACAAAATTAGAATATTATACACAGTCCGATTTTGTCAGATTCATCAAATATTAATTGTTGAGATATACATATAATGTGTAAATTCCTCTGTAACTTTGAGTAATTGTAAAATTAAGAACAGATAGAACAACTTTGAAATGTTGCCAAAACCAAGTTATACTGAAATATGTCTTCATATTACAACTCTTGATGCAGGGAAAGTCTCTTTTATATACTTTTGAATTACGCCATGTGCAATCTTCTGCTTTGTTATATGCAATGAAAAAGGTACTTTGCACTACACTTGCAACCCTGCTAGAAACTCTTCACCAATTCTATTGCTGGTGCTTTTTGAACGTGTCATGTGAAAAATTCTGGATGATAAAACCAAAAAGTTCTTCTTTAGATACGTATCTTATATGTAGTAGTATAAAGATTATATAATTTACTGGAATGATGATGACGATGATGTTGGGATGATAAAACCAAAGTTCTTCTTTAGATAAGTATCTTATATGTAGTAGTATAAAGATTATATAATTTACTGGAATGATGATGACGATGATGTTAGAGAGGATCAAGCAAAAGTGTGTGTTACTGTACGCATTAGCAGTACCTTTTTTCAAATGGCAGTATGCAGTGATAATGATGAATATCCTTTCAAGTAAATTTACTATTTTTACACAAAAAGCAGGTTAATACAAAAGTACCTAGAGATTACTAATAATGCTGGTGCAAGCACTGAGCTTTTCGAACTACGCTATTTAAGCCTGACTGAAAGGCACAAAAAATGCACCCTTCCATACGATATATTTAGGTTGAAGTAAGCATTAAGTAATGTTGAACAAACGTGCTTGTGGATTACGGTATCAAGCCCGCTATGAATTATTTCCCCAACCTTTAGCCCTGCATGTAGAATTCAGACAAAGGAGCTTGGATAGTTCTCGATAACTTTAATTCTTTTTTTACTGAATAAAAGTGAAGAATGTAAAGGATTCTTTTTCTTTCCTTACTTGTCTAAATTACTGCATTGAAATTTTTGCCTAGACTTGCTTCCTAAACCTCACATTATAAGAAAGTCAGAAAAAGAAATCGGGAAAGCGTTACCCCCTGTACTTTCCACAAGGAAGAGAAAAAAATCAGTAGGCGGCAAAGTGAAAAGGAAGAAGAAAACTTTGCAAAGGAAATCTTTGTATTTTTAGCATCTCTCTTCTATTTTACAAAGCTTGCTTATACACATATAACGATCGTTTCCTATAGTTTGTTTTATCTTAATGTATTTTGAAAAGAGGGAAAAGGGAATGGTTTTGCTATATTTAGATATGGACGAAGAAAATTATTAATCCAATCCAGGAAAGCAGTAAATTTTCTATATCTTCTTTAATATTATTGCAAAGTGGAAACCCTGTGTATCATCCGTAGAGATAGTTTGTGTGGTTTTTTTGGGGNTAAATTTTCTATATCTTCTTTAATATTATTGCAAAGTGGAAACCCTGTGTATCATCCGTAGAGATAGTTTGTGTGGTTTTTTTGGGGTTGTGAAGGGTTTAACTAAAAAGGGTACGTGTTGGCTCTCACAATTGTATTATGATTGGTCTAGAAAAAAAGTAATAGAAAAAACTTGAATGTTTGGATGGTCCATTGTAAATGACTGATGAGAAGTGGTGATAGAGCCAAAAAAAATTCTTGTGAGTAAAAAAGGATTCAAAGAATGGCGGGTAGGTGGGAAGACAATTTTTTCTCCTTTCTCCTTTGGAATTTGTTAACAAACGAGATCGTGCATATAATAAAGCAGCGGATATACAGAACGAGGATGACGATGAGGAGGATATGAGTACGCAGAATGCATGACGTCTCGTTGATTCATCGTTTTCTTTCCATTGTTATGCAAGAAGATTTCCTAAGAAGTACCTATTTTTTGAAAATAGGGGCACTCTACAACGTGGTGAAGTCAGAAATTAAAAAGAGTAATACATACCATCACCGCATGACAAATGATCTGATGTAATGATTTTGCATAATACAAAAAAGAAAAGTTTGCAAAAAGTCTCTTACTTTAGCTCATTCTTACCCTACTTTTTTCTATTCTTTTGAAGATTACACGTGTGTATTTAACACAAAAAATTCTGTTAAAATGATTTTGAGCGAGGGAGTAAGGGGGAAATTATCAAAGAATTTATGTTGATTCTATTCATTATACAGTGTACCGTTTGTCTGCTTCTGAAGATTTCCTACGAAGTACCTATTTTTTGACAATAGGGGCACTCTACAACGTGGTAAAGTCAGAAATTAAAAAGAGTAATACATACCATCACCACATGAGAAATGATCTGATGTAATGATTTTGCATAATACAAAAAAGAAAAGTTTGCAAAACGTTTCTTACTTTAGCTCATTCTTTTACCCTACTTTTTTCTATTTTTTTTTGCAGATTACACGTGTATATTTAACACAAAAAATTCTGTAAGAATGAGTTTGAGCGAAGGGAGTAGGGGGGAAATTATCAAAGAATTTATGTTGATTCTATTGATTATACAGTGTACCGTTTGTAACTAACTAACTAACTAACTTGTTCATAAATGGGGGATAACAATTTTACATTTCAAACATTTAAACTCTTATCTTCACCCACAATATCAAATTATAAACTTTGATAGAAAAGACCAAACAAGGAGCTTTCACCAAAAGCTCAACTCTAATGCAGTAAATGTAATTATGAAATACCTATAAGGAAAGAATAAATGAATGAAGAAAGTCTATCGGTGCCATTATATATTTGTCGGAAATTGTTATACGTAACCAAAGAGGTAGAAATGACTAATGACCATGCGATATGAACTCCTATTTCAATCCTGTGCCACGTACTCAAATCATAATACTGGTTGGATACATTTTGCTTTTCAAAGTGGTAACGATAAATTAATTGGTATCGATTTCTCAAACCATTCATTGAGGGATTGAGTGAGATCTGTTTTTTGCTAGTATTGAATTGAGTGAAACTATAATGGAACACTGATTGCTTTCTGTATTGTGCATTCTTCTAATTAAGTGTATTATTGGGAAAAAATCTATAGGTATACGCAATTTATAGACACGGAAACAAAAATAGCAAAAAGGATTTCCCATTATGCATCGTATTTGTCGGAAAAACCTTTTAGTATTGATAATGATCTCAATGAATGAAAAATCACTAGTATAAAACTATGAATTAGAAATTTTGAGTTTCATATAATTCGTTTATTCTTTAATATTTCTTATATTTTATCCAAAAATTATATAGTCCAATTACTTAATTTATTTTAGGTATTATATATTTATAATAGTATACTGCACATTTTTCAAATGTTAACAGAACTTGTATGAAATGCTTTACTTAATATGGTACATTGGAATAAAGACCTTAATTGCCATTAACTAGTTAATTCTAGTGTATAACAAAAATTGTATCGTAATTGATAGTTTGCTCTCAAAGTACTGACGATTTTATACATTGCGGTGATTTACAAACCTAGATATAAAATACATAGTAATAATGATTCATTTAAAGCTAGTCTTTTGTTACAATACATTAAATGTGCTATGTACTTATACACTATTTAACTAGAAACGGTTCATTTATTTTAAACATTTAATACATATTTTCCGTTTGGAGATGGAAAATTTTTATAATGTGATCAAGTTAGCCGCACTCACAGTCACCCTTTTCCTTATGGATGCCACTGTGCTGTTCAATTTAATGTATAAATATTGGCCATATAAGCTTGGTTTCAATGTTTTATCATCTACTACAAGAAAAATATAGATATCTTTCAAATGCTTATTTAAATGACACTGTGTCCTTAAAGAAAATAACATTCTCAAATGTATTTTTATTATAGAGACCTACATTTTCCGATTCGAGCTCCAAGTAAAAATTGCACAGCACTATTTAATACTGTTTAAAGTAGAGCGCCAAAGTAGCTGTTTTTATTAAAAATGGTAAATCTAAAAATGCTTACTCATTCAAGGAAATTGAATTTAAATCAATACGATATCAATCATTTACACTTGACCTTTCAATTCATTACAAGTTCACATCATATTCAAAACCTAAAACAGGGCATTAATTGAGTTTCTCTCTTACATGCATTCTTTAAGCTTCAAACCTATACCAGACCTAGTAGAAAATTTCAGTTTGCTTCTTTGACTTTATAACAATGAGGATTATCCCTGTCTGCTATAAATCGAAGGAAGCTGCAAAATAATGCAACAACAAAATTTCTATTTGAAATAAACATACTAAAGCTACTTTCCTAGTTCGTAAATGATTAATGGTTCCTGCATTTCAGCCTAAAAATACAAACTTTTTACCGAAAGCTCAAAATAAAACATCGAGCTCAAGATAAAATAAAAAAGTATGGTGTAAATGTAACGTAATAACGGAGCGTAGAATTACTAAAATGGACACCTATTTTAAATATTTTTATTAGTCGACATGCTAGGACTATGCCCGCTTATTTTTAATACATTATTTGAGCCTTTTTCGGTGTTAATCGCATGCTGCAGTCAGCACACAATCATAAGAGTTAAAATTAGTACAGGAGTACAAACAAATAATAGTTATTTATTTAAGTTTGGCCTTCATTTGTTTCATTTTTCAAATGCAAAGTCGAACCCCGACTTCACTTGTAGAAGTGTCAATAATCAATGGTGCAGAAAAATATTGGTTTAGTATTGAGCTTAAAATAACTGTCTACATAATATATGTATAATGGAATGAACAATTTTAAATAAAAAGAATAGTAAAAATCATTAATATTCAACAAAGTTGGCGTATCTAGTAAAGTGTTTTTACTTTTAGTATTATTACTTAACAGTTGACAAAATCTGTATAAACCGAAATAAATAATCTTTGCTGAAAATGGTTCCAGTACAAATTTACCGCTAGTAATTTATCAATTTTTGGAAAGTTAAAATACTAAAAATTCAAGTAGGATGAACTGGGTAACCGAGTAACTAGTCAAACCCATTCACGTTGGCTATGATAAGGAATCATAGGTATGTTGTCTTAAATGTGGAATACTAAAAATACCGTTCTAAAGAATGGTCGTACACAGCAAATAACATTTCATTCTCAGAAGATCCCACTGGGGAATTCTAACTTCAATTTTCCTCATACAAATTTTACTGGTTTTATACTAAATACTGGTTCAACTTTCTGTCGGAAATCATGAAAATATAATGAAATGTTTTGACCTACACATGAAAATATTCCACATTTGAAATGCGGTTAGGCTTTCGTCGGCCAGAATAAATTACAAGCTGAATTAATAACTTTTAAACACGCTTCATCCTTTATATCAAAAATAACGGAAATGAAAACAGTAACTGCAGCCAGTCAAAGTTCTATATTCTGAAGTGAAAGTAGATCCGATTTTCATTCATTAGCAAACAATTTTATTGAACCCTTTTGCGTCGATGTGTGAAATAGCACAGACACATTCAAAAGCACCAATTTGTCCATAGATACAGTAATGATATTTTGGCACAACTTAATAACGTTTCCAAGTGTTTTTAGATGATGTATCGCTTTTTCAATGAAGTAAACCCTTTCACTTCCAGACAGTAGACATTTGCTTTTATATAGAATGGAAAAGTTTAGAGACTAAAACAAAACCAAGTTCACTCAAATTACTTTTGGTTAAATTTTGCAAATTCATGAGTTGCAGTAAAGGTACATTGCTCACTCAGTTTACACTTGCTATGATAAATAGGGGCTATATGCCATTATAGGAAAATCACTGAATGAAGGAAGTGAGTACTAATGGAATGGAACAAAACTGTATTTTTCACATATGGTGAAAATGAAATATTAATTAGCCTTACTAGATACTACTGTCGTACTTTTTAAGTTGTCTAGAAGAGGCAGGCATATTTTCACTATCAAAAAACACTATAATCAACAATTACCAAAGATAATTTTGTGTGCAGTCTGATAAAAGCGTATACAAATACGGGTTATATTAAAAGATAAATCCAGGACACTGGAATAAAGTGAGGAATAGATGTACAAAAACTAAATGAGTATTATTTTGTAATACGACACCGTTGAAAAGTCAAAGAATAGCATATGGATGAAATAAACGGATATTTCAATTTCTGATGTGATGATCGATTGTCACTACGATGGAGTAATGAATTTAATTTGAAGCAAGTGAAACTAAGCCAGCACATTATTTCAGTTTTCCTTAACTTTACCCCTTTATTTAGCATAAAGAGTTTCATACTGACGTTATCATTTTTGTTGTAGAATACGGCTTTGCTGCTACTGGTACGACATGTAGTATAAAACAATTTTCACCAAAACTATGCCATCTACTATACATAATTAATTTTATAATTATTTATGATTATGATTCTGAACCCATAAATGTTGAGAGTGCAATGTTTTGAAGATAAATATCAGTCATAATTACCTACACTGAATAGCTTAATGCTGATAACAAAGTCGTTCCAGCGGATCTACATTCGTAAAAGGGAATTAAATTCTGGCGAACTGGTCTTGACAGGAGGTGCGAGAAGTCTGACGGCAGTCATATCACAAATTATTACATGTTATATAATAATACACCATATGAAATTATACGTGGTCATTTACGGTTTCTCATTACACTTACTTCCGCTGAATCACGTTACTCAGCAAGCCATCTAAACTTCTCATCTTGTTTCTAGTAAATGCATGTTATATCATATATTATTCCAAAATATCATATCAACAACGGATGCTGAACACGAACCAACACCAAGAATAGATATTTAATACCTGATTAAAATTAATTAATCATAATAAAAATGAATGTTTGAGTCTCTGGATCTGTTTCCACCACCCATGGGTCTACCCAAAGTCATAGTAGATGGATTTGGAAGAGAAGTATTGGCCGCGCTTGGATTTGTTCCATGTTGTTGTGGTGGAAGTGCGGAATAATGTGCACCACCAGGGAGAACTGTGCTTGGAGTAGCCATTGGCATTCCATACGTGGTCATAGTCATGAATGTGGATGATGGATGGTTATTTTGTTGTTGTTGCTGCTGCTGCTGTTGGTGTGGATGGTGATGATGATGATGGCGGTAGTGATGTGATTTCCTTCCAAGTGTGGAAGTACCACTTGTAATATACGTGTTATTACTAGAACTGAGAAAAGTACTGCCACCAGTGGCTCCCATCACACTACCCATTCCACCCCCAAGTAACAAAGCACCTTCCCCACCTCCTGGCATCACAGCTGTATTTCCATCTGACACCACAACTGAGCTGTTTAATCCCCCCATAACACCTGCCAACATTGACGGACTAACGTGGGCATTGGCTCCACAACTTCCTCCATCGGCAGTATTGACAGGGATACTTGTACTAGTACTGCCGCTGGTAGTAGAGGAATTGCTGATAAGGTGTGTGGTGGATGACGTTTGTAGGTCGAGCTCATCTCCTGGCGAGCTACGACGGAGAATGGACGGGAGCTCGGTTACCTCGTCCGTGACGACACTCAGCTCATCAATATCACTTAGCGCTGTCGACGTAATTGGTCCTGCAGAAGAAGAAGACGGTTTGCTGCTTGTGGTCGTCAGGTTTGTGTTAGCTCTTCTTGCACGTCGCCCAGTAGACCGCTGAACCCAAATTTTTACTAAGATCACCAGGATCACTACCAACAGGGCAGATGCTATACTGATTGTTATGTACAGCCACAAGCTCTCTTTGTTTCCTGCTCAATTTACCAAGAGCAAACACGCCAGTCATTCACCACGTCATTGTTGTATTCCAGAGATCGGATGCCCGGGAGAAAGCAGCAAATGAAAAGAAGAAAACAAGACAGGTTTGAATTATTTACAACATTCACACAAAACCCATAAACATCTTGCAGCAAATCTCTACAATAGAAAGACATTCAAAGATACACTTACACTTGTTAGATTCTCGTAAAAACAAGTTTTTTCTACTTAAACAACAACAAACTAGAATGCCTAACAAGGTAGGCACAAAAGTAAAGACAACACATACATTTGTGTTAAAAGAATATCTATTAGGTAATACATCATTTGAAACGCCAATTCTCCACGGATAAAAGTTTTCCTGTAGCATGAAATCAATTCCATTGTCATTGGCTTATCCTACAGATTCAAAGAATAAAAGTAACTAACAACAATATGGAGGCTTTGAACAGGAGAAAGTACTTGTCAATCTGGTATCAAATGGTAACTCAAACTGTTGTTATACCGGCCTTCACAAAAACCCTATGATACTTTTAAAATAAAACCAAAGAGTTATACTGTTATTTTAATTTTACGTGTTAACTGACTTGGAAGTGACTGAGTTTCAACATAAATATTTTTAGAATAATTACTAGGTAGGTGGGTTTATAATTATTTTTTTGATTTGATACCTATTTATACTAGCTGCTTAAATAAAGATAAG
>JAHZNK010000049.1:0-13747 GCA_027744615.1 Lepidocyrtus cf. nigrosetosus NNG-2020 | reverse complement strand
ATTGTCTCTCTTTTGAAACAACACAGCACAGCGAAACGGCATCGTTTATAATTTCCTGTTAATAAGAGACTTTTGAATAAAGTTGAGCAAAAACCCGCAGTTTTCAGTTTTTTCAAACTTTTTCCCCTTTTCGCCAGAAATGTTTTTGCAAAGTTAGCATTTATTTTAGTTATTGCATAATATGAGTATTTATAGTTTAATCCTCAGAATTGAAACTCGTACTCTTCACTTCTTCAGTTTGCAAAATTTAGAAGTTTTTACTGGAATAGTTCACTGGCTTAGAGAAACTTTTGCCAATAAAAATAAACTATTATCGATACTTAGTATTTCGTAATATTTTATTGCAAAATAAATAGGAAAAGTTTGGGAATAAAATAGTAAACATATTTATATCCGTATTTATTTGCTTTTCTAATTTCCAATGTTTTTAGCTAGTATAGATCTACCTTAAACATTTTTAGATAAAAATTTCATCATACAGAAAGGATTTCCTTAAAAACAAACATTTTTGGAGTAAATTTGCATGTATAGCGTTATTCTTTATAGCAAAGTTATATAAACATGTAAATTATAGCAACGTTTCAGTATTTTGGTGAAAATACATTGTTCCCGTTTTATTTAATGCACTGCAGTATTTAATTTCCCGAGAATTTTCCACTTCCAGAAACATAAGACTGCATTGTTTTATTCTATTTTACAGATTGCGTAACAATTGCTATGATAAAATATATTTTTTGTCATTTCATAGTGATTTCTATTTCAAAGGAATTCTGCATAAAATTGGATGGAAGCTTTATCAAAACAGATTTTGTAGCTGTTTCTTATCGTAAATGCGCAGTGGCATTTCTCATGTGGGAAGATCTAACTAGGCTTGAGTAATTTGAGAAGGCATCCCTCTATTTTGGAATTTTAACTTTTATTCTGTCTCAAGAGTACTTCAATTGGAATTCAATTCCTTGTTTAGCTCAAATGGATCAATCGTCATTTCTGCGGCCGAACACATCAAAAATTAACAAAATCTAAATGAGAGCGTGGGTGTTTCAAGCTTCGTTAAGCTCTTCCTCTTTCCAAGAAAGGAAGTAAAAGCTGGAAAGAGATTATTTAACTGTTGTTGACGTAATAATTAATTTCTAGGAACAATGCCAAGAAATCATCATCATTTTTTCTTATCTGTTGAAATTGTCATAATCGTAAATAAAACGAATCATTTAAAAAGCATTCTGGCTCGTCATCTGTTTTCCCAGCGTGGAATCAACTTTTTATAACATTCCAAGAGACACATCATCATAATCATTATCTTATAAAAAACAATCTTCTCCGTACTTGTTTTTCCTCAGTAATCACCGGAATTTTGCCAACAAACTAGACAAAGATAAAAAATCGGGTGGGTGTAATCCTTCAATAACAACTGACAGAACACAAAAGACCTATTCAATTAGTAAATTCTTCCACTCGTCATTATCCTCACTTCATAATTAGATCATTTGCATTTAAATTGTCAAAATAACAAGCTTGCGTCGGTAAAAAAATATGCAACTTCAAAAACTTGCAACAATGGCCGCGGTTTCTTCAGAGAACAGGAAAGGGCAAACAAAGCGGATTTTCATAAAAGTTTTACAGCTCACGCAGCTTTCACAAAAAGCTTGTTAGCCAAGTTTTTATTTTACAACCTGCAAAATTGAATAATAAATGAGAGCAGGATTTCATTGTTTGGCCACACCGTCATATAAAAACCACCAAATGTCAGTTGTTTTGAAAAGGGAAAATTTATTGATCACGGAGTTTTGCCAAAGATGATAAAATGTTTGCATTCATTCCTGTTTTATGATTTATTTGGTTTGTTAGATGCTGGAGTTTTTTTCTAACCTGTGGAATAGCAAATAATTAAGAATGGGTTTAAATAATTAATTATAAAATTTGTGTTACGCAAGCTGAATTGGAATGCTTCAAGATTGGTGAAGAAATCTCGCACACGTGCCAAACTAAAGTGATTATCGACTCTGGAAAGGTAAAGTGCTTTTTGAAAGCCATAATTCCATTCTCCCCAGAATAACTCTTATAACCGTGTAAATTCCAAGTGGTCCGTGGTCCAGCTAGATTTATAACCTATTAAAACAATATTTGGAATGTTGGATTCGTTTTTACACGTTGTGCACGAAGAAACGCTTTCACTTTGTGGCTGGCTAACCAATTATTTCCTTTAAGGTAATCGGCATTCGCCACTCTCTTTTTATGTGATTTCCAAAGTCCTTAAATAAATCAAAAGGGAAAATTATGTTTCAGGTAGGAAATCGCTTTTTTACTCAACATTTGCAAGGAGACGACATAAAGTGAGAGGAAATAAAAATTATGATGCGGCTACAAATCAAAATTCGTCATTAAATATTCCAAAATCATTGAAAGTTGAGTCAGAGTTGAGTATTGCGTGGATAGATAAAACCTAATTAACCTTTGAATTCAAAGAAATCGATGGGAATTATAATTTCGATGCAATACCTCAAAGAACGAACAGACTAACATTATGGCTAGCTGTTGAAGTTAGCAATAATTAAATACCAGGCATACCATGAAACAAAACCCATTTTGCTGCGCTACCTACGCTTAAAACGCTGCATTAAATATTAAAGAGGTTATCCAGTTAGACGACTTCTTGTTTTTAAACGTTCACCGGGTTCGCTGTAGGCGTAATCCAAAAGACGTAGGCCATGAGGGTATTCCTTTGAAGATTCTTTCATGCAACAATATTTTCTAAATTATTTAGCTGAATCCAGTCTATTATGCAACTAGTTGAAACCCAAGGACATGAGTACTACGTTCATTAATACTTAAGCAATATTTCCATAATGTTTCCATTATTATCGGCAATTTTTGGCTATAATGTGCCATCTTTATAGTGTACAAGTTACAAATATTGTATAGTTGAATTTTAAACGGTGAAAACAGTAGGCCCAGTGCATAACCTACTGTTTTTATCCATACTCGTGCTCATACTAGATTTTACGGAGAAATTATCGCAAAAACTGGGATTTTGATAAAAAAACAATGCGCTACTTTCTCTTGAAGCGTGAAACAATTTTTTTGCTATGAACCGAGTTTTGTTCGATCCCTCGTAATTCACTTTATCTTTAAGAAAGACGCGGATTTTCAGGAGAAAAACGTCAACAGAAAGTGGAATAACTCACAAATTAAGATGAAAGCCAACGCGATAAAACCCCTGCGAAGAAAGGGTCGTTTTTTGCCGTAATCACAATTCCAGGGTACACAAAAGTTATCCTTTAGCAATATGTTTTGGGGAAAGTGGCAGAGCAAAGCATAACTGGAATAAATGATAAAAAAGATCAATTCCGAATCTGTGAAAGCAGAGGAAAAACGGGTAACAGATGTAGGAAATAATGCAGGCAATTTGAGCTATTGCATGAGTTCGTGCCAAGAATAATATTTGTAAATGCTCGAATTTTATCCACGTTTGTGTCAAGCTGTGTTTTAAACCTGGAAACCTTAAAATTATACTTTGACCTCATTGACACTTCCGTAAATATCCATCTACTATCCATTGACCTGTTCATTTACAAGCTCGTAAATGCAAAGCCAAATAGCCCTGAATATTACGCAGTGAAGGAAGGCCCTGAATTAATATTTAATGTGACCACACACACATTTTTAACCACTTTGTATGAGGAAACTGATAAAAACATTTAAAACTAACGAGAAATAACCGTTATTATCATCACGTTTTGTAAAATATCACCGTAAAGCTTTTTTTATATCAATTCATTGAAAATTGTACCTTTGGGGATTGTAGANCTTTTTTTATATCAATTCATTGAAAATTGTACCTTTGGGGATTGTAGAATGCCGCGCAGATGGATACTAAAAAAGAATAAAAAGGGTTGCCAAACGTAAATAAAAGTAACGATTACAAGCAAAATCCTCTTTTGTAATTTGAGTAAAAATCCAGAATTTATTCGAAAAACTTTGAGGATTTATTTTACAGAAAAACAGATTTCAAATCTCTTCAAAGCCTAAAATGTAAAAGCCGCAATAATAAACACCTTTTTAGTAGAAAAAAGATGAGGAAAAGCTTATTAGCTTGAGCGTAAACTACAAAGTTATAAAAAGAGATTGGACAATTGTGTAATTCAAATACTTATAAGGAGATCATAAGGGAATTATTATTAAGATGACGCTTTTATTATAATTTTATTCAACTTGTTGCCGCGCAGATGGAAAGAAAATTGAAAAAAGAAAAAGCTAAGAGAAAACAGGAGCAATAGAATTACGTAATATTTAAAAATGTTGAATAAAATTTGTAAATGGCTTTATCTTAAACTTTTCGGTGCTTCATTACGTAACAGGACAATGATTTTACAAAATCCCAGGTGAAATTCTAGCATTTGTAACGGTTTTGTAGCCTCTGTAATTAAAATGTCTAAATCCTTAACAAAATTGCGTCAAGAGAATAATTCTAGAAAAGTAATTGCAAAAATAACAAAATTCTGAGGTTTCTAGCCAGAAAATCCCGTATTTAGTAAAACCAGCAAGTCTTACGTAATTTTTAAAGCAATGGTTCCGTCTGACCACACAAATTCCAATACTTTTGAATATTGCTGGGCGTTGTCTATAAATTCTTCAATCTGATCGTCCACGAAGTAAACAGATTGCCATTAAAATCCAAACAATAAAAATTAATCACTACCTCCATTATCATTAATTACTGTAAAAGCAAACACTGCCACTTTATAAGGTATTGTTTTGGGATTTTAATTATTGGCTACACGTGCTTCACCAAAATTGCTCATTCATTACAGATAATCACAATCGCAGTCATAAAAATCTTTTTAGTCTCATTTCTACCTTTAAAATTGCAATTTTCCCATCTGGTATTCTTTTTTGGTTAAAAAATAACTCATTTACATATAAAAGTATACGGTGTTATTGTCATTACGTAACATTGCAGAAAACTGCATAAGAATAATGGACAAGATTATATAATGACGGTTTTGAACATTGTGGATGGTACGCCTCTTCAGTGCTCTACGTCATTTCCTTCACTTTTTGAAGATTGCGTGATATTACCAAATATAATCAAAGTAAAAACCACACAAAAGCTCCTATTCTGTGAAAGATGGAAGGCTATTCATCATTTTAAATTTGCATGCATCCAATAGTTGCTGGCCACATGATTTTAGTTTGATATTCATTATTTTCCTGAACAGGATAAGCATTAGTCTCCAAGAAGCAACAGGGCTGGCGGTATTTTTGCACAAAATCGTAATTCCGAAGACGGATGAGTTGATGAGTTAATGGCATGAATGCATAATATTTAAAATGAATTATTACAGCAATCTGCTATTATTTATGTGCGTGTTTAGACCAAACACTTTCACAAGGAGCCATTATTGTCATTTTTCGCTAAACACACTGCATTTGTTTATCTATTTTCTCAAGATTTCAAATCAAGAAAGGGTCATTTATAATGATCACTGATTTTGGGTTGTTCCAGGGAAGGGCAAAGGAGAATCTACCCGACCCAAAATGCACTGTTTACACATCAAATGTTATTGGTTGATAGATACCCTTAATTAATGTATTTATCTCCTATGACTAAAAATGGTGAGGTAATTACTTGTTTACCGACACGATGGACCTTTCAATGAAATAATAATTGCATGGTTTGAACGTGTACAGTTAAATTCTATCCGAACTTGGGTAAAATGGTCCGCGATAGTTGCAGTTTACAATGACTTCCGTTAAAAGTGACAACATATATGTCTTATGTATTATAATATCACTGTAATTATGCAATACTATGTAAAACAGGCAAAGCAATTTTATTGGGTTGCATTTGCTTCTAATAAAAAGATTGATGAAACAATAAATAAACAAAATATATTACTTTATCCAGAGAAAGCATTGTACATTATATCAAAAAGACTGCTTCTCTCCAAGTAAAAAATTACCAACGGTAATAACAGTTAATTATTGCTATTTACAAAGTATTTTATAAATTACAAAAGTTAAAACAATTGAGAATGGGTTTGTATTAGTGTAAGCTGTAGCGTAGCGGATTCCTGTTAAGTTTGTGAACTTGACTGGTACTCTGATACGTGGTTGACGTTTCCACTCCTGGAATGATTCACTGTTTCAGAGACATTTGATCCCCGGGCACATGCCACGATGCCGAAGTATTCTAAAAATAAAGTTAGAATTAATTATCGTTAAAAATTAAAGGCTAAGTGTGAAGCTTACTTCCAAAACGAGGAAATTTTTGGTTGACAAGAGCCACGTTCTTTTCATTGAATCCGAAAATAAAAAGAACTGCCAAGAACGGGATGAAGTGGACTAGGCGGAGGAACACGGAGATCCCGCTTAAGGGGTCTTTACTTCCGATGGTTTGTATTAGTGTAAGCTGTAGCGTAGCGGATTCCTGTTAAGTTTGTGAACTTGACTGGTACTCTGATACGTGATTGACGTTTCCACTCCTGGAGTGATTCACTGTTTCAGAGACGGTTGATCCCCGGGCACATGCCACAATGCCGAAGTATTCTAAAAAATAAAGTTAGAATTAATTATCGTTAAAAATTAAAAACTAATTGCGGAGCTTACTTCCGAAACGAGGAAATTTCTGGTTGACAAGAGCCACGTTCTTTTCATTGAATCCGAAAATAAAAAGAACTGCCAAGAACGGGATGAAGTGGACTAGGCGGAGGAACACGGAGATCCCGCTTAACGGGTCTTTACTTCCGAAAAAGTAATCGGCGGGAATTGTTAATGATGTAATGCCTGCATTTAAAAGTTAATTTATTAATTAAAACTTAATTTAAAAAGCTTTTTGGGTTTATTTTTACTCACCCATTACTATTACGAGCTTCATGAAGAGACAGATTCTATTGAAAATTAATTTAATTGCAGATTAAACATTAAAACTTTTATTTATTGAAGAGATTTTATATTTTACTTACGATCTCCACATATGTCTTTCGCTTCTTGTTTTCTTCCTAGCTGGATTAATCCCCCTGCGATGTTTCCAAATTAGGGCCGTAGTAAGGAAAAAGAAAAGAAGGTTTAGTAAGAACATAATGCCTTGAGTTTGAAATCCCAACTTTCTAATTGGAGAAGAACATCTTCGGTGGGCGAAGGCATACACGCCTTGCATTTCGTTCATGGCTGCAGTGCTATTGATTTTATCTTGCTTACGCAGAACTATGAGTGAAGTAAAAGATGACGGTTACAATGATAAAGGGAACTCCCCAAGAAACAATTAAATACCCGATGAGACGGTTTCTATATCGCGCAATGGTTTTTGAAGTTGATTCGAGTTTCCTTTAAAAATAAAAATTGCGATAATTTGCAAGAATTTAAAAAAAATGCAGAATATTAGGCTGGAAATATTACCAAAACATGTAAAACAAATCGAAACACATCACGGTCCAGGTTACATTCAAAGCAAAGAAAAAATATTGCGCAACGGCAGCTGCAAAATAAAATTTATTTAGGAACTTTTTGACTTTGAGCTTGACTATATCATTTATTTAAGTAAATACCAATTATCACGCATCCCGAAGTGGACTGAACTTTTAACGGATTCGCGTCAAAAAGCGTTCTCAATCCTTCCATTAAAACAACGAAGAAAAGCGCAACGAAAATGTTAAATTGGGTCCATCCAGCGAGATTTTGTTTGTCCCAAATTGAAACGTAAATTACAAGCAGGATAAAAACAATTCCGGCAGCTGTGACGCACAATCCCCCAAAAAGGCGACGATGGAATATCTTTAAAAAAATTATGCGCAATTCACAACTGCATCAACAAAGATAAATTCAAAGTTTCAATTACATAATCATCAAAGTTTGGGATTTGACAGAAGAGAAGAATTTGGTTTTTGTGATAAATCTTGTGCGAGTCAAGCTCTGACGGAGGAGATGAAGGGTCGTGGTCTACAATTTCGTCCAAACAGAGTTCATTATCTTCCACCGGAAGCCATACAGGCTTGAACCAAAATTTCAAGCCTATCTCCACCGAACCATCTTTTAATAGCATGAACCTAAAAAAAGCCAATGACAAAAATGTCTCATATTATAATTAGCTAAGAAAACGATTATTACACAATAACCGTTTAAAATCCCATAAATTCATAATGAGACTCATTTTCTTACCAAATGTCTTTCGAGTTATTTAAGGATTTGACACCATCAGGACAATTAGGAAATCCAAATTGGTAAATGGCGTCTTTCAACTCGTAATCTTCTAAATGCTTGTGTTTCGAGTATTCATCTGACGTACTGTCAAAAACTGCTGGCTTCCATTCTTTCTGGGCTAAAAAACATTACAGAATAGACAATTATATTTTATTAAAACATGAAAGGGTTTTATTGTCTCGGAATTTTCGCCACCACAAATCAAGGTTATAAAGCAGTAAAAATAATTATGACTTGCGTAATCCCAAATGTCTTAAATGCTAGACAAATGCTTCATTGTTTTTAACTTCCAGGAACTATAATTTGCAATTTTAATGCCAAATTTATGCTTACTTGCATCCACAGGTATATCCGTGCATTTATACTCAATCGTATTATTTGCAAAATACGAGCTCACATCCAGTCTTTGATTTGGCTTGCAACATTTTCTTATTTTTGAACTCCGGTACTCCTCTTTTTTTCTTTCTTCGTTGCAAAGCGCAAGCTTGTACAAGTTCTCTGAAGAACTAAGTTGTTGACTCCTGTGGGAAAAGAACTTTTTAAAAAATGCTTAATTGTTAAAAAAACTTGCATAAGTAAACTTACACATTGTATTTATAAACCAGACAGAACTTGCCGGTTTCAAATTTTCTTTTTAAAGTTGGAAACTGAAGCACTCCATTGTACTCAAAGCGTATAAAATCCCCTTCAGTTATGTTTGTATATGCAACATCCTCTTTTGAACACTTTAGGGTGACACTACATTGACAAAATTATTAACAAATTGTAATTATATTTTAACTAACAAACGTGCTATTATTTTACCTGCCATGGTTTTCATTTTTTCCGTTATTGCACTTAAAACTATCTATAAAATCACGAGTTGTAAACTCGTGATTTGTGGTGGTTTCTCGTATTTCCCCGGATTCTTCACAGAAAACAATTCCAAAGCATAAAACGAGATCCTGCCACGGTCTTCATTTTTTCCGTTATTGCACTTAAAACTATCTATAAAATCACGAGTTGTAAACTCGTGATTTGTGGTGGTTTCTCGTATTTCCCCGGATTCTTCACAAAAAACAATTGCAAAGCTTAAAACAAGAAGAATCCAACACTTGACGAATTTATCATCAAATCCCTCCATAATTAACTGGTTTAGCATTGTTACTTCTCACATTTTCACTTTGTCATAATGTAGAAATAGTTTTTGGTTAAAATCACTATGAAAGTTACATAATAGAGAAAATTCCGAAACCTTGAGCTTGTTGAATGGCTTAAGTGAACGTTTTCATTAACGAGCTAATGAAAATTGTCCAAGACAATGCTAATTGAGTTTAACAACAGAAACCTATTATAATTCATATTGCTTTCAACGATTGCATTAACTGAGCAACTCGCTGTCACTTGTCACATGCGAATCAAATCGATTACTGACTCTGCTTCTTAATTTTATAACATTTAGCTTCTTAGGCTTTGTAATCATCACCCATCATCATTCTGAAATGCTTTAACATTTTCTGCTACTCTCCCACTGCAATACTGTCACAGTCATTATCACCAGAGTCAACCTCCACAATCTTGTTGGTTGATGAGCTGAAGAAGTTTAAGACAATTTTAGTTCAACCGCACTGACACTTCCACTCTGTTGCACAATATTATTAATACCAGTATTTAAACGTTTAATAAACTCTACGTATACCAAACAAGTTCTTTGTCTTTAGAGTCAGCCTGCAACTATTTCTATACGAAAAGGAGCAACTCGCTCGTGTACGGAATTGAATTACGGATATGTTACTGTAGATAAGAGTGCATTGTTTGCAATGTACGGATGGACTAGATCTTGATTAATTAATTTTAAATGGGAACCTTGACTGGACTGGAACATGAATGAGAGTTACTCTGTTTCTTCCTGTGCGTACATTTTTAACAATACTTTACACTAATGACACTTAACTTGAATTGTTTTACATATTTTTAAATGATGACACGTACGAGCAAAGATTCTTACGTGATTATCGTCTGAAGTGTTGAGAGAAGTGGACATAACAAGGAAATAAAAAAGATGACATTGACAACAACAAGCAGGAGTAGAGAGGATGTGATGAGAATGAAGTGATGAACATGAGTGAGCCTGTAAACTCATAGCGTCAGAGTCAACAAAGAATTCTGTTCAAAATAGAGATTGAATGATGCATGGAATAATTTAATATAGAAAATAAGCAGAGCAGAATTGTCATATCTACTTTTGCTTTGGATGACTCATGCTTATCACAGTTCAAGTGAACTAGTTTTATATTAATTTTCTGAATCTTCTATCCCTTTTCATCTTTTACTTTACCGACAAGATTAGTAATAGAGACCTACCGACCACCATTTCTTTGAACTCTAATTTTATTAAAATCAGATAATTTTTTCATAAAATTAGGTTTTATGGCTTAATTTGGTTTGTAAACAAAAACCTATGACCTATCCACCTAATTTTCATACGTAGTTTGTCAAAAATATTTGCACAAATATTAAATGCCGAGCAAAATGATGGATAAAATGTTGCAAAATAAATCTAAAAAGTACAAAGGCCATGAGTACGATCAAATGCATAAACATAATCAAATGAGACAGACAAGCCAAACCACAGCGATATGTGGCTAACCAAACAAAACAAATTTTATATTTTTTTATTCTACTTTGATTATTCTAGCATTTCATTACCGAGTTGAGTACCTTGAAGACTTGAACTTGCAGAAAATAAATGTATAACATCCAAAGTAATCCGTTTGCTAAAAATTGCACATGATTTTACTATATCCTACTCCTCTAGAGTTCATAGCATACTACAACAATTTTTAGCTTCCATATAACGAGCTGGCTTAAATATGGTACGTTATACAGTTTGCAAACTTTTCTACTATAAGGAAGGGACACAATAACGGAGTTTAACTGTATTTCCATATTTAGCTTCACTTTTCACCTGTTAAACTTGCACTAGAACACGGCCTTACCCTTCTATCAATCTATTATGGCGTAGGTTTAGCGTAATTTGTACTTTCGTACATAATTCATTACTGCGACATACAAGGACATAGAACATTGCTTAACTAAAATAGATTGCTTTATCCTACAGATTAAGTTAAGGATTTGTGGCAAATCTGGCCTTGTTTTGATTATCAATATTATGAAAAAGCACTAAAAATGATACTAAAACTCCAATAATGTACGACAATAGATTGCGTAAAGCTAGGAAAACTACAAATTGTTTCATTGCAAATTATTTTCTGGGTTTATTACGAAACAATAAAGATAATTGATTATGATATTGGCATACGTATAATTGAACTGAAGCCTACACGCGTCGATAGTAAAAATATGTAGAGCAACGTAAAAATCCAAAAAAGTTGTCATATCAATTCTAATAATGCTTTTTATGATGGGTGGATAAGCCTAAAAAATGCTTTTATGTAGGTTCCGGCAATGATAAGTCTCATTGATGAATCCCAAAATTTAATGAAGCATGTCAAACAGAGGCTCGGGAGGGTCATCCATCCCAAAAGGAATATTAAAGACTGGAGAGTCAGCTCCGGCAAAGAAGGGTGAAAAGGTAAAGACATGCTTCAAACTGTATTAAATGGATTTAACTGCGCAATTAGCAAATGACACGTTTATCATACTTTTAAACAGAAAGCAGCAAGAATGTCCCACTTTGATGAGAAGACTGTTACACAAAGAGGTACGCAGATAGACATTTTGACTAATTGAGTTTAAAATAGCGTTAATTATCTAAGTATTTTAAAACTATTGTTAAACAGATGGGAAAGGCCAGCATAGAAAGTCCAGCACTGGATTTAAAAAGAATGGACCGCCCCCAGAAGATGACTAAATTCGTTAAAATATGATTGGTTCTTAGTTAGCTAATTGTCCACAGCTCAAAATTTGTAAATAAACAGAATTACAGTTAAAAATCAGGCGGTTTTTATTCAATTATAAATGTTCATAGATAGGGTCATCAACAACGACAATCATCCTCCCTTCAGAGTCAATTGCGTCATAAGTTGGTTCCCATCTTTTAGGGTGGGCATGTTCTTTTTTATTCATCCCGGCCATTCTATGCGCAAACTCCAAGGATCGGGAGTGGGATGGGTAGTTAAGCCCTTCTCTGTTCTCTCTGGGGTCATCTGATTGCGGGCGAAACTGAGGTGGCTCCACTTCCTCGGCGCCAATTTGCTCGTTGGTTATCTGAAGCATGAAGCGAGCCCCTAAGTAGAAAAAGAATAGGCGGATAGCCCACAGCAGGCACAGGAGCCGGAGGTAGAGATGGGTAGAGTACAATATTATAATGCAGACCCTCGGGATTGCTACAATTATCGAGAATAATATCCAACTGAACACCAGACACCTGTTTTTCTTCAGGGGGAATCATAACAATTAATTTTGCTATTAAAATTTAGTGTAGTTTTAATTTTAATTACCCTACGGATTCCAAACATTAGGAGAAATTGGAGAAAGAACAGGATCACCGCTGTGCCCACTCCCCAGTCCTTAGTAGTTTCTGTAATTGTTTTAAAATCAGTTTAATAACAATTACCCTTTTTAATTATGCAATTACCTTACCTTACCTAGGTCATGTATCATTTTTTTGTAAATTATAAAAGGCTGCTCCTTGGACTCCCCTTCTTTCTGTCTGGAGATCATAAATGATAATTAATTGCAACTGATGGCCATTGATCATTATTAAAACCTCCACAACGTTTGTATTTTTTTGTCTTACTTTGATTGGAGATCGTTCAAAATGCTGTCATCGTTTTTTATGGTGTAGAAAACTAAAAGGGTTACTGCGATAATAATTACCCAGTAAGCCTTAAAGAAACATTAGATTAACTTTTAATTGTAAATTAATTATAAAAACTATGTAAGACTAAAGCAGTGGGGTTACCATTTCAATAATATAAATGATCTTCAAAACATTTGAAATATTTAACCGAGTAAAGGAAGCGCAAGCCATTTCATAGTCCTAAAAAAGTCAGTTGGGTTTATGATTAAATAGTCTACTTGATGACGTGGTCCTTTCTTCACTTCCGCCTTCGTCAATCTTTACGTTTTTCTATGAGGACTTTTTTCAGTCATGCGTTTTAATTTCAACATGGTAATAAATGCTGTAGTTAAGTGGAGTTTCTAAAACGACACGGTAATAAAATAATTTTTGTGAATTTATAACGTTTTATTATCCTCCATTAGTCAAGGACATTGCATTGGCATTGGTTTAGAAATATCAGTTTTTCTTAACTTTTTAACTATTTAAAAGTGAACTAGCATTTTGTCACACTAACTTAATTGGTAAATTGGTTCATTTAAATAAATTACTTCTACTTATATCTAATCCACACTTCAAATATTACATTTACTATCGGAATATCATTTCTAGTGACTGAATTTTTGTGATAAAATATTCGCTTTTTTCATTCACCATGCAAAATATTGCTAAAATAAGCAAAATTCATCAAATTGTCTTAATTACCTCTCATTTACATAGTTTTTATGCAGGTACAATTAACAAAAGGCGACAAATAATTATTTTTGA
>JAHZNK010000048.1:0-13062 GCA_027744615.1 Lepidocyrtus cf. nigrosetosus NNG-2020 | reverse complement strand
GCACATAATGTCCCGTTTGCAAGTTTTATTTAGACATTTAATTGTACAGATAAAAGTTTCCTTGAATGGAGTAAATGTGGGCTTAGGAAATTAATTGGTTTACCTTAGAAAAGGAAAGTGTACCACAGCGCTTATCTAAAACGGTTTTTGCGATTTCCGTATTTATTATTCAAAGCCTCGTGTTTCAAAAGAAAACTCTTCCTGTGTACTGTCCTATAACTCCATTGTATTTTTTACTGTCTCAACTACCACAGCAATCTAGCTTTACAATGAAATATAAATTGTGAAATGCACATAATGTCCCGTTTGCAAGTTTTATTTAGACATTTAATTGTACAGATAAAAGTTTCCTTGAATGGAGTAAATTAGTTTAGGCAATGGCCCACAACTTAAAAATAAACATGTTTACTCAGCACCCCGACCTTCCCTTGTTTTGAAGGGACACAGTAAAAAATGACCTTTGTGTAGGCTTATGGAATTATGAAAACAGAAATTGTGTATTAAAGAAGGCTTCATTACTGATATCTTTCAAAGTAATAAATCTCAGGGACATTTGAAAAGATAGATGGTATTTATACATGAAAAACAAGTATTTTTCTGTTTTTCATGTATTTTCCTGTGGAAAATAACTTGTTTTGTTTCCTTTGGTTTGATCACAACAAAAAATTTCAAACAAAAGTTCCTAGCAGAATACAATCCATTATTAAACGAATATCTTTTTTGGGAAAAGTAACATCTCATTTCCTTTAGCAGCTCCACCTCCAACATGTGAAGATATGACATTATTCACAAGTGAAAGCATACCAAAACATCTTTCAGGCTAGGTTCAATTTACTTCGAGAAAAATACCTTTTCATTCTACATCTGCTTTTCAATAAATATTAGACTACTCGATCAAGAAAAAACCCGGGAAAGATAGACAATCCATCTGATTGCATTCCCTTGGAATTTCTTTTCAAGCTTATGTTACTTTCTGGAGTTTATTGTGCGCCCACACCACTCCTCCACTCGTTTACATAAAAATTTAAATCATTTTCTACGTTCATCTCTTTTCAAAACAGGATACGTATCAAAGTCAGGTTGAAGATTGACGCTTGAATTCTCAATATTCGCTTACACTCTGTCATCACCGTTCTTTGTGGTTTTGGAACACTTGGAAGTGTAACCGTATATGCAATAAAAGACTAAAAAATAAATAGAATTCACCACATGTACTACAAACTTGACTCTAAAGATCGTATTTTTTTCTTGGTAATAAGAAGATCAGAGAAGAAAGATCTAGTTCTTTATATCCGCAAACAAGAGATCCGCTTTCAATTTCCTTATTTCCCACACCTGTCGACAGAAAAACTTCAATTTCAACTTTTCATTTATTGGGCAATTTTATAGGATCTGTGAGTTTTTAATATTGGCATTTAGTACGGGGAAATGTGTTTGTTCTACTACAGTGAACTTTACAAGTTTTTAAATTGATTTGGATAAGGTTGGATTTAAAATAATAAAGATTAAATAATTCTATGCAATATGTAAATAATTATCCATGCAGCAAGTACAAACGTTCAAATTCATGGAAAATGTAGAAAGGTATTTGATTTCAACTCATTTATGTACGTGTAAGTCACATTCTTAAAGTACAAATTGCTGTTGGGAAAAAATTACAAAAGAAACGGGAGTGAATTTCTTTTTTTCATGCCGCATGTTATAAAAGAGTTTTCGTTCAAGTCTCAATGATTCTTTCAGAGTGAAATTTCATTGAAAGAAAAAAGTGGAAAGTGAAAAATCAAAAATAGGTTTTTCTAAAGCGGAGAAAGTAGCTATAAACCATTTCTCTGCACTTGCATGTTTCACCGGGTAAGAATAATGCAAGTTAGTCATGTAACCTAAAGGAGAAATGCGATACATGAATGAAAAGAGTTGAAAAATACATAAATACTGGAAAATTTCTATAAAAAGATTAGAAACACTGCTATATGCAGGTTCCTTGCGATTTTTATCACTTTTTTTTAACAATACCGATGTTTCGATTTTTCAGTTTTGGCAGTGTACAATATCCGTTTATTTGAATGGAGAAAACCTGACAATAGTTTGCAAAGATATAGAGTTGCAAGATATGAAAACAACAATTTCATGCATGGATTTTCAACTGCGATATGCTACAAGCACAATTCTACACACGTTGCCTACAACTTCCTTTTAAGAAAGAAAAGTATTTAGCTGATCGTGAGCAGAGAATTCAGCACTTCCTTTTTCTTTCATTTTGTTTACGCTATCCCAAAATCTGAATGAAACTTATCTTGTTATCCGTTCTAATCCTTTGCAAAACTATGTTGTGGCATTCGCAATCGCTGTAACGAAATTTTATTCCACTGTATAGCACACTGTACTCTATACCGAATTAAAATACATGCATGATCTTACTTCACTGTAGATTTTAAGATTTATGTTGGAAGCGTGTATAAAAAACCGTATATTTTATTGGAGAAAGTATCATTGAAATCAAATAGTTGATCAAGCCTTTTTAATACAGATTTTGTATCTGAAATATGCTGAACAAATAAAAAACCAGAATTTAAACAGAGCGTCAATATCCTTGTTTCTTAAGAATTAGCTACTTTCTTATTTCTATCGCTGCTGGACATACTTGCAGCTCATTATCATAATCATTAAGAGTGCTTTTGCATGGAAATTGTGTAAATTACAATAGACAAAGATTTTTTAGACTTATTATTCTTAAGAACACTACTTATTTTACAAAGAAAATAGTTTTGTTATAGAACATAGTAAATTTAGCAATATCTTGATGGAAACAATGGGAAAAACGGGAAATTATATGGTGTCTGGCATTATCAAAAACTACATAGCACCATTGACAATGTAGAAATGAAAAGTAGAAAAATTAAATAAAGGAATGGTTTGGGGGTGCAAAATATTCTGTCTGGCTTCGTGAATAAATACCCAGACTCAATATTATTTTTCGAGACAGTGCTGATATTGGACAATGAGTTTTTTGTCATTCAAATGTCTTTTGAGAGAATAAATGTCTCCAAAAAACTAAACACTATATGTATATGGATTCATAAACAATATTAGAAGCAGTCAAAGATGAGAACATAAACTAGATTACGGGCATGATAAACATAATAGTATTTCAGCAGCTTTTCCTTCTTTTAAAATACGTAGTTCTACGAAGAGCTAAACTTATTGTTTGTATAAAACGATAAACTTGTCTTTTCTTTAAAACTGTCATCACATCGTCAGCTTTTCTCAATCTCTTGAGAGAAATTGTAATAAGCATATTATACCAAAAAACCTTTGGCTCCTGTAGCCCAATAGCAATGGAGTTAACGAAGTGTAACAAATTGGATTTTACAGCCTTTTCATACAAGGAGAAAACTAGATTGTTGAAAAACAGGAAGAGCAAATACCTACTTTAGATTATTTCACGTAGGAAGAAAGCATAGAAAAACATGTGTTTTCCTGTTTGTAATACCATCATCATCGTTTGTGTGAGTATGAACAAGTTTTAAAGATTCACGGCTTTTCCTTCCACCGTAAAACCAAAGACAAATATTTAAAAAGTTAAAAGGTAACTCGTGCTTTGTATAAATAATGTATGTATAAACAAATTTGCAAATGAAGATAAAAATTATTTTAAATAACTTGGAACCTACCAGTTTGTTTGCAAAAACTACTTTAAAAAGAGAAAGCCGGTAAGAAATGTGATCTAGTTTTTAACAGAAAATATTGCCGCCGCCATTTTTATTAAAATTGCAAGTTTACCAACAGTGATTTCATGATAAAAAGCACGGCATTATGTAATAGTATGTGGGATGTTCTCCAGCATCATGAATGCGTAAATGAGATAGGGCTTGGACTATTCCCTACATTATACATTAGTTTTTCCACAGCTTTCCCTCGCTATCCTTATACCTTAAGTAGACCATATAAGTAAAAAGTCATAATGCGGAATTGCAGATATATTATTCATAATATTGTTAGTGGATTTTCATCTGCTTTTGTAGGCAACCGTTCCACAATACCGGAGTAGCCTCAATGTGGAAAACGGCGACCACGTGTTTCTTATTCCAAGGGCCGCGCTTGTATAAAAGCTTATTCTGATGTATTTCATAGGCTAAAAATATATCGTTGACTTGCAAAATAAAAATTTTACGGTTTAAATTATACTATAAATCGCTTTAGACTTGGAATTATGCGTGACAGAGAAGTTACTTTCATCTTTAGTTTTCTTAACCTTGTTCCAAAGTTTTGATTTTTACTGTACAAAAGGGTTCAATAGGGAAAAAACTGGGAAATAAACCTTTGATGGATTGATATTGAGCGGTAACTGTCACACAAAAAAGTTGGAGATTGATTAGCAAAGTTTTTGATTGGGTTATTTAAAAAAAAGAACCGAAACCAGTTTTATTGGTAAGGAACACTGAATGTGGGAAAAGTGAACGTTTTCGGGAGGGCTTGCAGCCGCTGTCCCGTTTTTGTTACTTCCACTTTCTCCAATTGCTTTCTACTTGCAGACCATAACAAGTCAAAAAGTCGCCAGTTACATTTTTTGCAATTCTTATCGCCTTCCTTCCATCATGTTTGCCGTTTATTTTTTTGCAAAGTATTTACTCATCTTACGCAATTCATTGTACGCACTTTTTAAAATATTGAAAATAAGTTTTACAGTATGTTCGTTTCGACTTGATTTCAATAATTTTAGCCTTGTAACATTCAATTTGGAACAAAGTTTGAATGTATGAAGTAAAAATTTCATGCAAATTAAGTCCTGGATATTATTTGTTTGAACTAATAGGATGAGACTTTCTTTAATATATTTTTACAGTAGAGATAGTCTTCTTTTAAATTCATTATAATATCAGAGCGTATGCAAGCTGTAAGTGATATAATCAGGAAATTATACAAAAGCAAGTAGAAAGCGGAGAAAGATTTGTTGTGTGCATTAAGCAAACCACAAAATGCCTCAAAGAAAATTTCATTTTCCTTTGCACCAGTAACAACTAAAGTTTCCAAGATAAAACTAAATTGTTCTAAGGAAAATGAGATTGTGATTGTGTTGCATAGTTTTTATTGCACGTAATTGAACAAGTCAGTTTACAGAAGGATAAAGAAAGACAAATGAAATGCAGACAAGAATGGACGTCTTGAATTTACTTTTTTTGCAGTGAATGAAATTTGAACGGGAACTTGTTCTGAATTTCTGAAAAACACGGAAAAGCATTTTCTTGCAAAAAAGAAACTTCCTTTTATTTCATCTGAGCATTCAAACAATTTTCCTTTTCTGACATCACAACCAGCCATTATTTTTGCAATGAGAAAGCGACATATGAAGCCACATTACAAACAATCGAGCCCATTTAAGAGCGAAAATCATAACCTTGTTTGCTTGACATGTCCTAGTCAAGCGCATTTTCAGTTTGGTATTAATATTGAACGGTCTTGGTACAACCTAGTCGAAAATGTCACGAAAGGGGAAAGCAATTCTCACAATTGTCAGTTTTTTCCATTAACAGATTCTTTTTTGTAGGATGTCTCGGTTTTTACTGACAGCCTCTGCATTTAACTTGCAATGCGAAAAATCTATTTTAATGTTCTGCTTGACCATTTCCGTTCAGATACTCAGGTTATCTAAAATAGAGTAAATTAATTGCCATAAATGCACATGCCACTGCATTTCAGACAGAATATTTGCTTGTCATCGTAAAATGGGAGTGTGCTCCTTATTTCCTTCTGTCCAGTGTCCTACTGCAATGCCAGTTTATTTACGGAGTTACATGTCCACTACATCAGTTTATTAAATTTCCGTTTGTCAGACTCCAATGAATTTAAATATTAACTCGGGTATAGTGAACCTGGGTAAAAACAGTACGCTATACAATTTGCATACTGTTTGGTATAAAATTCATATTCGCGTAAATACTTGTCCACTATAGGCAACCAATTTTGACTGTAATGAGGTCAAAAGTCAATGCTTATTCACGTTTCCTATTACAAATATTGCAGTTAGGTTTTCTAAACAGGTAGAAAACTCATTCTCAGAGTAAAATATTCTACATGCAGGTATGAAGTTGTCACTCACCGGAAATAAGCGTCCGATTTGGGTAAAAGTTTATTACAAAACTAATGTTCTCCACGCAGGTATGAAGTTGTCACTCACCGGAAATAAGCGTCCGATTTGGGTAAAAGTTTATTACAAAACAGTTCCCATTTCCCAAGGTTAGCCCAAAAGATGATATGACAAGTCCAACTGACAAGTTTCCATTTGAAAGGAAGAAGTCAACACAAGTTTAAGTGTAAATGGAAAACACTATTCATATTCCAATTGTTTTCTAGCTTTTGTCATATTTACAAAATAATATGCAGCTTCTCAAAAGAATCGAGATTGAAATTTTGACTTTCTCCAAAACCATCTCTTGTATTTCTTGTTCTGTCGAGAATCCACTTTACAATGTTTTTTATACGCTTGTTTCTTGTAATGGATCAATCTTCTTTTGGTTGACTTGTTCCGTCACGTCTCATTTGCAATTCATATGAGAGCGAGTGACTATGAAAGTTCACAATTCTTTACAATGTTTTTATACGCTTGTTTCTTGTAATGGATCAATCTTCTTTTGGTTGACTTGTTCCGTCACGTCTCATTTGCAATTCATATGAGAGCGAGTGACTATGAAAGTTCACAATTCCCTTTCAACATTGAAATAATAATCTTCACTAGAATGCGTACTTTAAGGAAAACTACGCCTTGTAACATTTTCTTTCATTTTTACACAAGATTTTGTACCAAAGATGAACCTCATTTTTATTTGCTTCTTAGGCCAATATTTACTTTAAAGGATGTTACGAATAAAATAGGACTTATTGAGAGAATTTTTTATTTTTAGTTTTATGACAAATGGCTTCGGGATATGTGTAAGCAAAAGAGGTGAATACTCAAAGAAAATAGTTTTTAAGCTAGAACGAAAGCTCGCTGTGCGACTTTTATTACAAATGTTATTGAAAGAAAATAAATCGCATTTTGTTTAAATGAGATCTCATTTACAGCCGTTATTAATTACCTGCTCACAGTTTAGTTTAGGAAAAATATAAATTATTGACTTTGTCGGTTTTTGTACGCATTTAATAATGCAGTATTGGAGCATTGACTGTTGTTTGAATAAAAGGAGCGTGTTTTACTCTTAAAAAGAAATTCTTATCACGACTTACTCAATTTAAATAATGAGCTTTGACGGATATTGCCTTTGAATTCAAAGCTGATATAAAAAATTCATCGCTTTGTATGGTACAGTGTACAGTGCGTAGTTAACTAATGATGCCAAAAGTAAAAAACGACTTAAGCATCGTGTAAATATAACTATATAGAGTTAGTACAAGATAAAACTATATTTGTTTCGTTTTGTACAAAATTTTATTTAAATTAACAAGACCACGCAAAATACAATGCTGGTAGTAGATGTAAAATAAAAGCAATTACATTAGCCACCCACAGCTTGGCTTCGTTTCTGTAAGCGAAGCGCCTTTTTTCTATCCCTACACTTTTATTCTTACGTCATTTTGGTCCTTCAAGTTGCAATTGCATAACTCGGCTCATACTATTCCAATTGGTTCAATTTAATGAAGTGCAGACAAACTTCGCTATGATGGACCTTACTTATAGTGTTCAAGTTACTAAAAGGATTGCAATTATGTATCATTTATTTGGTTATTATAGCAGAGTTTATTTCCTTTATTTAACTTTAAATTAACTATGGACTAGTGAAACATATCGCAATACGTACTGTTTTAAGCGAGTAAGTATCAATGATAACATTAGAGAAGCAAATTGAGATGAAATGTTTAATTCTTAACTCTGTTAACTATTGTAAAGCAAAGAGCTTCTTGGGTTAGTTTCTCCTTGTATAAAATCTTGGATTGGACAGTTGCCAAAAAGAATTGTAGAAAGCAATGAGCTCTCTGGCAATGAAGAAAGTTATTTCAAACTGTTTGTGATAATACCTTGGAATGCTTGTCTCCCCATTCTCAGCACTCTCACTTCTCTCTGTCGTCATTGCTTCAAAGGATAGATTACATTGTCCCATAAAAGCAGAAATTTTGCTATCATCACGTTTAAAGCTTATTCCAAAAGAGAAGTTAAAGAAGGGTTTTACAAGTTTTTAGGGTTAAAATTATGTACAGAAGATTTTGTACAAGTTGAACATTCTTCAACCGTTCCTATCAATGTGCAACTTTTCCCATTGACAATGTGCATCGTGCAACTGACATTGTTTTTATTGTATCCTTGTGACATAACTCTTGTCTTTCCCCTTTGCAAATCATATGGGCGTGTCTTTGGTTTCATGAGAGGAGACCACAAAACAGTAAAAGTCAAATTATTCCTTCTAAAACGGGGCAGTTTAAGATTCTCCTTGAGATTTTGTAGTTTTGTACGCACCCTTTAATTACATTACTATTTAGACTTAATCAATTTAACTCTTTGCCAAATGGGTTTGTCCGGCAAACTTTGATGGAATTTTGGTAAATGAAAACTTAATTATTCAAAACATTTTTGGTCAGTATAATAAATGAATTTGTATGACGTTCCCAGTCACAAAATTTAGGACAGGGAATATGAAATTATAGAGAACACGGTTTTTCACTCGGTTTTGTAGATAGTGAAAGCTCACGCAGACGGTTATCTTTTGGCATAGTGTTGAAATTGACATGATTAATTATTGTAGATGAAATTATTGAAGTGCTACTGTACAAAAGCTTTTCAATATTCAACTGAACAACAACCAAGTAATAGCGGGTGTACAATGTATTTACAGTTATGTCTTTGAAGGGTGGAGCTCATAGAGTTGTCGAGCATGACATGAAATGAGGGCACAGTGTTCACTTCATTATTATGATGAAGGTGAGTCAGATATACTTGATCAACATATTTATTTTCTCCCTCCCAATAAATAATACTTCCAATTAGCCCTTGTCAAAATTATCAGCAAATTGGATCAATTTTCATTCCCCCCAGTGAATCCAACCTCACCGAGTAAATCTAGAATTGAAGTGTGGATTTCCTTTGCCTGTGAGGGTTTTATCTTGTAATCGAATCAGTCGAAAAAAATTCCTCACCCTTTCTTAACAGACCTTTCACACTAAATGGTTAATGTTTAGGGGTGTTTTAATATTTGTGGGGTCAAGTAAAACAATAGTTTTTTATGCAATACAATATTCTCTTTTGCCCTTGTTCAAGTTCAAAGGTATGTACATATTAATTTGTTAATTTACAAGCAACAAGAAAAAAGTAATCTTGTTTAATCTTTCCCCTAATGAATAATAAAAAAGACAAAGGGTAGGGCATTAGAAGAAGCAATTTAAATGCGAATAGCGCTTGGCTGAAATACATTGGATAAAACGTAAGATGTTTTACGTAATAAGTAGGGAACATTAAAAGAATCTCGCTCTCAAGTATTCCGCTTTTTATTCCAAGGTCGAGTTTACCCGGTTCTTCTTTTCCCGTAGGCCTCGCTCCAGATTTAATTAAATATAAATTTTCCTGATGCAAATTTTCTTAAATTGTTTAAGCAACTTACAAAGGTAGTTTTGTTTAGATAAATGAGAGATCAAACCATATCAACACCATATGCCTAATTAATACCGTAAACTTTTCCTCCCAAAGTTGCATTCTTTTGTATTCTCCACCCAATGTTATTCTCAAGGACTGTTCTAACCAGCTTCCAAAACTTTCATCCATTCATCTTAAAGAATTTCATAGTACACTACAGGATACAAATTTTCTGGAGTTTTAAATCAAACTTTCCAGTGGAATTTACATTGAAAAAAGAACAAGTTGGCTGCTAACACCGAATCAGCATTTGAAACATTTCTGCGATTGAATGGAATGATCAGGAACCTTCGCTGGTTTAAGATCCATTAACCAGTTGAAAGGAAGTCGGTCAATGATATATGACATGACAAGTGAATAAGGAGTTTTATCAAAAGAAAACTTGCTGGGTAATAGTAAATAATAGCTTCACTTCCCAAGTAGTAATGGTTCATGCATAAGTTTATACAAACTCTGGTATAACGAACCTGGATAAAAACATATACAGACAGTTCTCTTTAAAATTGTGCCATTCTTCTTAACTACTTGTCTACTACAAGGAAGATACACTATAACGGAGTTCCAGTGTGGGAGCGAGTTGAAAATTATAATGGTTTTCCAACATTCCAAGTTGTTTACGTAACTTCTTTAAGCATGTAATTATGTAAATGTATTTATAACTTTATTCTGTCGATATCGATTTAAATTCGAGCGAAATAAGTAAAAGTTATAACGAGCAAAGTATCCTTCAAATTTGTACTCTGTATTAGGCATTCTCACCAATCCAAGTTTTTCCCAAAGTCAGTTTTACCCAGATTTGTTAAAATCATATGAAAACTCAGGAATCGTTTTATCCGAAGGACTGTTTATTCCCCCAGAAATTGTTAATTTCAAAACCTGGTCATAAAACTTTTAATAAATTCGTTAATCAAGTACATGATCAAGTACATGGCTAAGCTGTTAGCTTCAAGTTTCATTCCATTAACAAACACGGAGGTTCCTCCAGTCGCCAGCTGGTTAAATTTAGCCTTTGAATTTGTAATGCTTTTTAGGATTTCTCACCAGCTCAATCAATTTAATCAAAATCAAACGTAATCATTGCTTCTGACGTTTGATGATCAGACAATGAAAGCTTTTAGCCAGCTATTATTTAAAGCTTTTTGATATTCCATATTCTTTTAGGTCATGTCTGAACCTCTCCCTATATAAATGTGGAATACCAAAAAATTCTGTGAGATTGATCTCTTTTCAATTATTAATAGAAAAATCATATTTTCGTTGCCCTTCTTTTACCACTAGATAAGAAAATCGAAGTTGCGGCACATGGACCTCAATCTTTCATTCTTTTCTCTTCGCTTCAGTAGTCTGGCATTTCGTTGCGGTTCTTTCAGCAATATTCATAGCTGAAATGATATCAAAGTATGAAAATAAGTGCGTATCCTTTTAAAAAATCTTATCTTCTTGAATTATACATACATTTGATGGAATGTTTTTAGAACGTCGAAGGAGATATGGCACCAGCATTGTATTATGTCATTTCCTTCCCTTCTCTTTCCACAGCAAAATTGGAATAAAAATGGTGGTGAGTGGTAGTTACGTTATTTATAAAGGTAGTCGAAAAAGCGGAAGTTAAATATTTTTGTGATTGGAAAAGATTTCGTATCTCTCCTCATTACTAATTCCGCTCAAGTTTTTAAGTAAACCAAACGAATCCATGGAAAGCAAAGCCAGTCACTTTCATGCCCGACCATTGCACGCCAATGGCCCTTTCTATTTTCTATTAATATCTCTGCAAAGCGTGATATTCACTTGTGCTTAGCTTCATGTTCCTTTCATTCTGATAAGATGCGGAGAAAGCATAACAGACAATGAATGAGGTTTACGGATTTTAATAGGTATAACATGTAACATTCATCTGTATTTTAATAATTTGCATAAACAGATTGTGCAATCAATGTAGCACAGCGTATTTGGATGCAAAGTTATTAGCAATTATGGAAATCTTCTTATTTATGCTATGCAATCCTAAATTAAAATTTTTATTGTCGAATTAAACTTTTACTACAATTCTGCTGATTAGCAATGCACTTGTTGTGAATAAAAGTGACCTTACAACTTGACATTACTAGTCCAAGGCAAGTTCCAAGGAGAAAATCACCAGAATTGCATTTTACAATACAAGCAAAAAGCCACGTTAAGCGAAATAATTCAGAACTCCAGGAGCGTTGCATATTTAACGCATTTCTGCATGTTTGCCCTAAACTGTTAAATTTTTTCATGTTGAGTGTCACCAGTTTTCTTGTATCCTTTGGGAGCGTAAACATAAACAAACGTGAACTCGTCCCCTAACAAGTCAAACCTATATATTTCTACCTTGTAACGACATTTATGAAGTGTCTCCCAAGAGAGATGGATAGTTTACTTTCCCCACAATTCTGCAGCACGCTGGGCTACCACCATCACACACGAGTCAACTAAAAAATCTCCTCTGCATAGAAAAAGCATTTATGCAGTAGAAAATTGCGGTTGTTTGGTGATGATATGCAATTACTAAAAAAGTGCAAACATGTAATAGAAAACTATTTCCTTTTCGTAAGTATGCTACTCAACAACTCTCCTTTACACTCATGGTTTAAAACTATGATTTTAAATTGCAGTTTCTAAAAAGCAGATTCAACTTTTCTATTTAGCACAGAAAACATTACCTTTTGTGAGAAGACATTAGCAAAAAAGTAGACCTCATCACGTGCAAACAAACACATTATAAAGTAGTCTTCTTTCCATGTGTACCTTTCTTTCCCTTTCGGCGTATAAAAACGAGTGGTAAAACAGTTCAAACTTTTTAGCAAAGGGCTGCCTCTATTTGACTCAAGAAAGTAGATTTTTATTTGCATTTTACACTTACATGGTTTTCGCGAGGACAATAAAGTGGCGGTTTTTTAGCAGAGAAGATTGTGTGTAAATAGAAGAGTACTTTCCTGGCATGCTAATAAACCTAGAAAGCTAGGCTTTAAATTCATAATAATGAAAATTGGCATTGCCTACGTCCACATTATATAATTTATTCGCTATTTGTACAGGAACATAAGGATGGAGTATGGTTGGGTCCTTTTCACCAATGCTACTGACAAGCTCCCCTCTTATTGCCACCGTTTGCATTTTTGTTTGTTTTCATATAGCCACTAGTTTTACAAACCAGGATCAGTCAAACTCTGCTATAATGAATTTTCGTAAAAATAGTACGTTATACAGTTCGTACTGGTTTTAAAATAAAAAAATCCTCATTACTACTTGTCCCCTCTAAAGAATGTTCATTATAGCAAGGTTTTCCATTAGACTTCTGCAGTTCTTGCCTATTTTCATTCTAAGGAGCCCTGCAAAAACCTACCTATGTCAGCAGACTTCTTCTCCGGAGCGTGTAAGCACCGTCACCGTCGCATTGGAGAAATTAAACTTTTTGTTCTTCA
>JAHZNK010000047.1:0-10865 GCA_027744615.1 Lepidocyrtus cf. nigrosetosus NNG-2020 | reverse complement strand
AAACGTGTTTAAAAATTTATGCGTTTCAGATAATCAAAAAAACCTCAGAAAACTTAGTTTTGGGTTTGCTCTCAGAGAATTTATGTGTTTTAAGAGTCCCCTGTGGTTGTTTCTGCCCTGTTCCACGATCTCTTCAACAAAACTGGAGGAATTGTAACAGAAATGTGCTAGTCAGCATCTACAGAAGGAAACCAGAAGTACAATGTAATCTTCTGTACTTTGGCATAGCTTTGGCTTCCTATTTTGCTTTTAAATGATGAAAATCGTTGTGGCAGAAGTAGAACTAAAGAAACTATGGGGTTTGTCTACTGGAAATAAAATTAAGGTGAATTCAAACTACTTTCACAATGTTCCGGCGTAACACGGTATGGTCAATGTACACTCTAGCCGGTACTGTCACCGAGTTACGTCGTAACAGCGGATTTTACAATGTAAGTCTTTACTCTTCTGTGGTGCATTATTTTGCCAAAAACAACACAAGAGGACATATATTTAGGTAGCAACTAATGTATCATTTTTTCATTTTGTGTACGCAAACTTAAAACTTCATTTCTCAACTTTTTTTGCTTATCCTAAAACAGAAATAGTTTGTACTTCACTACTTCATTGTGTCAACAAAAAAGAAAAAAGAAACAACTTTTATTTTAGCGTTTTTCCCGTGCCATTCTAAATTAGCATGCTTAACAGACACAGAATCCAGAAGTTTTTTTCTGGTGGAACTTCCGAAAAAACCATGCTATTAATTTTGGCTCTTCGTTCTCGACTCTCAGTGTTTTGCATGCCATTTAACCTAATCTTATGAGTGATTCTGTGCAACTCTTGCTCATCATGGAGGAAACTTTCAGGAACATAGAGAGAACATAGATAGCTACTTAATTCTTAACCATACAGTCTCTGAATTACTAGGGGAAGCGGATGGTAGTCTGAATCTCAATCAGGGTTCCTCCATTCGTATTTACTTACCAACCGCTGAACCGATGGAAGGAAATGACGTTTGATTGTATCACCTTTTCTTTAAATATTGAAGCAACTTTTTATAGCTTTTCTTCTTCCTTATCTTTCTTTACTTTTGCAATTAACCAAGGCAAATTTGGTTGCAAAAACTCTATAATTTAAAACTACATGTGGATAATGTTAAAATTGATGATAGATGTTCGCAATTAGGATAGGAAAGGGGATCCAGGAGGATTATCATGCTAGCGGTCTCTTTTTTGCGGTTTTATTTTGCCCTACTCGATCTTGAAATGGAGGAGCCTTGGTGAGTTCAAGAACCTAGGTCGCTGTCAGTGACAGGTCCACTTGAACACTAGCATGCAATATAACAGTATTCAGTAGGCTTCAAAGGGATTGTAAAGTATATAATTTTGGCTCTGATGTACCATCAGAGAAAAACGCCAAGCACATGTCCAACAAGGAAAGATATATTGCGAAGAAAATCCTCTGATACGATAGCAATATTTTGAGCAACAACCACAACCTAAAGAGATAGACTACTTTCCCCCTGTTTTTTTAGCCTTTTTCTTATTAGTCAGTCAGTAATGATAGTTAAGTCTGCAAAGTGTACTTTTCAGTATTTTCACCACAAAGTCTCGATATAAAAAGGGGTAATGGCTTTTCCCATATACTCCCAAAGACACCGACTTGCTTATTGAGATGTTGAGCTTTTCTTGTTGATCCCTTCCTTTGGCAAAAAAATCCTCTTTCTGTTGGTTTAAAACCAACAACAGAGAAAAAACATGACACACATTCCCAATTTCTTTCCTTAAAGCGGTGCTGAGGGAAGGGAACGCTCTTCTTCCAGTCACTGACTGATAAGTGAGCTTACTTTTATTATAGCTAAGACCTGCAAAGTGTACAATTGGATCCTGACTTGCCTATTTTTAAAAAAACATACTGCCAAAGAGATTTTCAAAAAACATGGAAATAGCTTTATTATATTACTTTTCATGTTTGTTTTACCAGGAAGAGCTGCGCTTGTGAGGGGCAAGGGGACCAACAAAGGTCGATAGAGAAAAATATATATACACGTTTTATGAGCATGTTTCAGTTCACCAGGTCAATCTTGAGGAAATATGGAGGGCAAAAAAGATTTAGTCGGGGTTAACAATGTAAGTGAGGAAAAACAAAAAAAACATGGAAATAGCTTTATTATATTACTTTTCATGTTTGTTTTACTAGAAAGAGCTGCGCTTGTGAGGGGCAAGGGGACCAACAAAGGTCGATAGAGAAAAATATATACACGTTTTATGAGCATGTTTCAGTTCACCAGGTCAATCTTGAGGAAATATGGAGGGCAAAAAAGATTTAGTCGGGGTTAACAATGTCGATTTAAAAGAGAAAAATACTAGAAATAGAAGAATATGCATAGTTTGCAATATGAATAAGCCTTAACTCTGTATTTATAAGGATAATGCAAAAGTGTAATATTTCATAGAATGACGATACAGCTCAGAATTTTTTGTTTTTCCTCACTTATGGATTCCAGTGTACTCCCGCACTTGAACCAACACGTGGAGTTTTTCCCATTTCCTCCCTGCCGATTCAGACAAAACATTGAACAAGGTTGTTAATGGGATGCGTTGTGAGATTGTTTTGACTAGAGACTATGAATGAGTTTATTTCGCAAGAGTTTCTCCACTTCACAATTCCTCTTCAACACCTTTTCTATTGTGGAGAATATATTTTTCTTGAGATAAAAATTAACCCTGTTTACTTCACTTTTCTTCACAATTATTTCTCGTAAATCATGAATGGAAACTCGTTTGTACAGTCTGTCATAGATCTTCTCCCACAAGATGAAAACAGTTATTGAAGTTTTTCCAGCATATTTTATTAAAAGAATTCCACAACTGATGGAACATGGAGTGTCATACAGGTAAAAGATGTTATATCCACTGTGACTTGGCATTAATTTGTATTCAGAACGCAGCAACTTTCTTCTCGAATTTTATTCTGTACTTTCATTTTTTATGGAATTTGGAAATTTCGAATTGTCTATTACAGATAACTAAGAAATAGCGAGTATGGATGTGTTATTAAAGCGGTTTCATTATTAATAGACTTTATTTTTTCTTTAAAGTTTAAATTTTTAAACATTTATCAAATCTGAAAAAAGTGAGAATACGTAAGATCACACACACTTCAAGATAATACCTTTAGCACGTCACTTCCTTTCGTTGACACTTGTATTAATTTTTTTCATAAAATCTGCACACGTTTCCAGTTCCCTTGGGAGGTGAGATATGACGATATGAGTCACTTACAACCACAGCGGCACGGAGTGAACAAATGTTAGCGGAATGTCAATTTCGAGTGTCTTCGCTCCGGCTCTCTTTCTAGCGTCAGCATACATTTGGAAAATGTAAACTCCAAGATTTTATAACGCATTAACAAACTTTTATTAAAAAGGATAAAAAAACTAGATTTTAGACAAGAAACTTAATACAACTGTCTCAATTTTGACAAGTAGAAAATTTGATGAGTTTTTCCCAAGAAAAGTCTAAATTTATGGGGCAATTTGAAATGCACTTCTAATGCAACTTTCACTGCAGATTTTAAAATTAATTGTTAAATATTGACAAACTTTGATTGTGATATTGTGTCTGAAAGTTAAAAGGATGAGAGGATAAAAAATTGGTGTGTTCATCCTACACACTTCGCCTTTCAACTAACTCCACAACAAACATTTTCCCTGGGTTATAAAAGGGGATCTTTGTTGCTTCAATGTTTATCTGACAAGTTATCTTCTCTGTATGTGTAGGAGTTGGAGCAGTAGCAGTAGCCTTTTCTTTCCTCATCCGCTCACTTCCAACAGACAATGCTAACATCCACAGAGCAGAGACTGTGGCTCTGAGAAAAAAACACAAAGACGAGGAAAAAGGAAGGAAGCTAAGAAAAAAGCTGAAAAGGGTGTACACAACTCAGAATAGTCATGGCTTGTAAGATTTCTCAAAGAGTTGTAGGAAAATAGAAAATTGGAGGAAAAATTCTACAAGCTTGAGTTTTGCTCCATTATAAAAAGCTTTCTTGACTCTTTCTTCTCCCAATTTTAGTTCTTTCTGGACAAGCCAAAGTGAAACCCAAAGGGTTATTATAGGGAATGTTATAAGAAATTTTTGAAAAAAGACCAACTTTCTCGCATCACATCAGACCCACAACAGAGTGCGGTTGGAAGTGAAGAGTTTCCCTCTCTGGACGAAGGATTTTATCAGCAGAATAATATGAAGAACGTGGTTTCATATTATTAGTCGTAGTTATTGAATCTTACCAAAAGAAAATTGTTAAAGAATCTAAGATACAGTGAAACTCTGGTATAATGGCCTTTCTTATGATGGACAAGTAGCTACGAAGATTGCGTTGTATAACGTACCATTTTTATCTAGTTCGTTATACGGGAGTACTGATTGAAAAGGGGTTTCTCTTTTCTAATATGTATTTCAGTCTTTTTCCTGAAATCATTTTCATTTGTTTCAAAAGCCACAAATATCACTTCGCACATGTATAAAGTAAAAGGAATTGAGATGAGTGAGTTTTCTGTTCTCACTTTGGAATGTTTTTGTTGTTTATGTATGTGGTCTTGGCTTGTCTCCTTATCACTTTCCTCTGTATACCCATTTGGGACATAAAACACTGAAGATATGTAACAATCAATGTTACCTAATGTGTTTTTTAATCTTATGTCTTTTTTATAAATTGCTTGCTTAATATTTTAGCATAATGTGCCATATGAAAACAATTTGTCTTCTTGAAATGCTTCTATAAAAAACTAGGGAAAAAAGAGAAAGTGAATCCGTTTTATTTTAAGCACATTTCTATCTCGTATTTCTTCAGATTCATTAAAAATGCAAAGAAAGCCCTTCGTTGCAAAAAATGTTTTTATTTTTGCTTTCCTGGGCTCAAATGACGATTCCCTTAACTTAACATTCCATCCATCTTTTTACATATTCATGTGTGCAAGTAAATGAACATCATTGAAAGGAAAATAAGACAAAATAAATGTTGCATAACAAATTTTTATACAAAAGGGAAAGAACGGGTAGTATTACTGCTCGTTTTTATTGAAGAGTGCTTACTCCAAATGGGATGAGCAAAATTCAATTTTAAATTAAATTTTAAATTGCGACTATTTGGCTTTCACCTTTTTTAATCCAAAACAAAACCTAGTACCCAGCCTGTGTTTTTCCATTGAATTTTTATAAACAGAATCTTTCCAAAGCGGATTTAATACCTAGATAATTCATCTATGAGACATAATTCCGGGAATAGATCATTTTTGCCAGTGTAGATTGAATTCGCATAAAAATCATTCTTCTCAATTCAGTTTCAATATTGCATAGTTTATACATTTACTAATTTGTGCTTAATTTTAAGTATTTAAAAACTTTTTAAATCGAATTACGCAATTTAAAATCTAGACATCGTAAAATTCTCAAACATTTCATTTCCTCCGTGTTTGAATTGCAATTTTATTCTTCAATTTTATCTCGCTTTCTACTTCCTTTTTATACAAAGGTATTCAAACCCGAATGAAATTAGGAATCCAGAATTAATTATTAATTATAATTAAAATGATGGTTAAAATTCCAAACGCTTTGAGCTGTAGCTTCCGGTTTGCTTTTGCAAAACGTTGAAAGCACATGCACGAGCTTTCTCATGTTGCCCACGCGCAAGTTTACTCAAAACGAGTGCTTTAAATTCACCTTTTTTTGCTGTGAATTTGCCCTTCTCTTACAGTTTTTGTTACGCAACTTTGCAACCCCCAAACACATGATTGAACCTAACAATTGAAAGCTTTTAAAATTGATATTGCAAATTTTAACCGTAATAACGGTAAAGCATGTAAAAACAGAGCTTGATTTGTGTAATTTGATAAAAATGCATAGTTAAATTAGTGCAGTTTAGAAAAAGTGTAATCATTCCAATTAGAAGTATTTTTTTCCTGAAGAAGTCTCTAGAACAGGTGAGCAGAAGCAATCAGCGTCAGCGCCTTGTTAACTTGCATGTGTTGCGTGCGAAAAGCGCGTTTATTAGGTAATTGATTGCGCAATTAACTTCCTAGTTTAATATCTTTCAAAGCGTTAGAATTAGGCGGGTTTTGGTTTCGGTGGAAATATAATTTGTTTACGAAGGAAGAAACCAAGTTTGATTTTTTAAAATTAAATGCATCTCTGAAAGTGCACTGAAAGAAATTGCAGTAGAGCGACTTTGAATTTGCTAATTGAAGTTGGACGCGCGCTGTTGAACTAGTTCTAATTAGATATTTTAACTCGGCTGTTTCATTTTCAGTTAATTTAAAGAGGACGTTCGTTAAAGATTTGAAGACGAAGACTTTTGGAGACGATGTCTGGAACTGAAGGTTTACACGAGTTCAGCAACGGGGATGGCAGAGGGGATGCTGACAATAAAGTTGACGAGTCTTCCTCAGAAGTAAAAGGAGCTGAAGAAGGGAAAGTGGATGACCAAAAGAGTGAGGAAACGATAAGCTTCATTGCTGAGCAGGCCAGTGCCTTGAAGGAACATGACGTACTTGATGAAGAGCAAGCTGAAGCAGATAAAGTTAAAAGTGAATTGGAAAAGGAATTGGAAGAAAATGATGGATGGTTGAAAATTCTTGGAAATGACGAAATTATGAAGAAGGTAAGATTATCGTTGTAGTTGACTATGTTTGTTTTTAATGGAAGCAGTAAATGTGTGATTTTATTTTAATTTACTGTATATCTTTAATTAGATTGTGAAAGAAGGTGTGGCAGAAACTAGACCATTACGTGGAGAAATCTGTACTATACGAATTGAAGGCAGATTAGCTAGTGATGAATCAGTAGTCTTTGAATCCAATGAGAGGCTTGTCTTCCAACTTGGAGATGTCGAGGTATTTGTGCTTTTTTAATACATTGAAGTTTACAAATTCTGATATGGCAAGTCATCATCATCTGGAACGCTCTTTTTCGCTTTACAGGTCATCACAGGCTTGGACATGTCAATCCCCCTTATGTGCAAGGGTGAAGTTGCAACGATCAAAATCTCCCCACGATTCTCTTATGGTGCTAAAGGATTGCCTCCTCATATCCCTCCCAATTCATCTCTCATCTATGAAGTAGAACTGATTGATTTTGAGAATGAAAAGGATCTTCCAGAACTTTCAGTGACGGGATGAAGCAGAAGGAGGTATTCAGTATCCTAGTGGCACTGAACCTAGCAAGGTGTGTATTTACTTTAACGCCATAGTCATGCGTATTTGTATCAATTTGATCAAATAATATTTTCAATTTAGATCACGGTTAGTGACGAGCTTAAAGAGCTTTTCGATGACAGAATCAAAACTTTGAATAACATGGCCCAAGCTCAATTAAAGTTACAAGCGTATGAACCCGCATTAAATTCTGTCGATGCCGTTTTAAAGTGCCAACCGCAGAACGTTAAGGCTTTGTTTAGAAAGGGCAAGGTAAGTAAATCGTAATCCTACACATTAGTAGCTGAAACTAAAATTATTAATTTTGATGCATACATGTATTGTTCATGCCAAATCAAACAGTTTGTTTCATAGTTCTGGTTATATTGAATTTCTTTAGATTTTGGGTGAAAAAGGAAACACTAGTGAAGCCCTTGAAGTTCTACGACTTGCTAGTAGTTTAGAACCAGACAACAAAGCTGTACTAGTGGTGAGTAGATGTTTTAATTTAATATTTTTGTGTCCTACAAGAATCTTAGCCTTTAGTACTTGGAATTAAGCAATGCAATATGATTTACAGGAAATATCAACTTTGACACAAAGGAAGAAAAAAGAGCACCACTCTGAAAAGTTACTTTACAAGAGAATGTTCAAAGATTCCAGTAGCAAATCTACAGATTCCAAGTCCAGTGACAGTGATGATTCTGGTTCTTACTTGAGGAAGCCAGCAGTTACTATAGGTCTTCTTTTAACAGGAGTTGCAGTCGCAGCGGCTGGAGTGCTAACTTACCGGTACCGTTCTGTGTGACTCTTATATTTTCTCTGTCTGCCTCTACTACTTGTATTAACATTCGATTGATATTATTTCAAATATTAAGATTATTAGTGTTTCTTGAACGTAAATAAATCATTTAAAGATAAGGATAAAAGAAAGTTGTCACGAAGTTATGAGTTAGATACTCTCTGCATTTTAAAAGTTTTTAAATAATTTGCCCAATTGTTGTGTAGGTTATCATTATTGCTTGTTATAGTTTCGTTTTGTATCAGCTGCGCTTGATAGATAAATGCAGCTGCATCCAAGAGAATCTGTGATCTATTTCAATGAACTAGAAAACAATAACCGATACCGATATAGCCAATATCAAAATCCCTATTGTGCTTCCATGGTCTTGTTGAATTTGAAATTGCAAAAGGTTTCGTTTTATGATAGTATCCCGTGAATACAAATACAGTTCTAGTTTTTAAATTCTTTTGATTAGTTTGAACAAGTAAACCTTTTGAAACAAACCACAATGTTCAATAGTTATCCAGGAGAAAGTCTGGAGTTTGACGACGTGCTGGTCAGGCTTTTCCTAAAACTGCATCGGTTAAAACAAAATATTTAAAAATATATCCGCTAGTTATGCAAGTTATTTTTTACTTTGGCTGATTCCGATCAGTTCTCTTGAATCGTTTCTCTTAAAATTCACAGATTCCCTTGGCTGCAGCACCTAATAGTTCAAGTCATCCGCATAAAAGATACCATAAGTTTTCAACAATTTGTCAAGAAACCAATCAGAAAAGATGTTGATACAATGGACAACTGCCATTTTCGAACCCTTTACAAACGAACTGCTTTCGAAGATAGCTACACAGATCCAGACTTTCTGTCCTCTCTCCAGCTCAACACGAATCTTAAATATTATGGCCTTGATGAAGCCATGAGGGCTACTTCCAGAGTTTCTCTTCATCTTGCTGTTTGTATCTTGTATTTTATAATGTACTATCAATTAAGCCATAACAAAATTTCTCCATCAAATGTGCTTCAAATTTCTTCGTGGTCCGCCATTCTTGGGTACATTATTCTTCAAACTTGGCGTTGTTGGGGTGAAACCTGGTCTTTGGATACCTTTGGAAAAATCCCAGTATTTTCCGACTGTATGGTTTTCATATGCTGTGGATCTTTCTCTTACCTCTTTGTCCCAATTCTTCGAACAGTTACAAATACAATGGACATTGACACAGTCCACGCAGTTTGTGCAGTGTTGTTTGGCATTCATCTGGTCAGTAACAATTATGGATTGGTGACATTTTGTGTTTCCAAACCCCTCTCTGTCAACTCAGCCCTGTTTTCTATGATCTGTTTATCCTCTCGTCTTCAGAGTGATACTCATTGCCTGGCCTTGCTTTCTTTTGGGATTTTATCATTTGTTTGTTTCCCTCAGTTTAGCAAAATGCTCTGGGAATGGACGCCTGGAGCTTGGATAGTGATTTTAGTAGTTAGTTATGCAGGGTACACGATATCCCTGTCGTTGTCAGTTTTTATCACAAGTATGATGTTCATCGTAGTCGTAGTGGCCCCGGCAATGTATATTTTCTACATGCAGTATAAACTCAACATAATGGGTCCGTGGGATGAAGCCAAACTTGATTTGAACTTTGACATGGAAGAAATTGAAAGAGGGTTTCAAAGACGGAGAAATCAACCTCCACCACCCGAAATATCGCGAGAGCTCCAGCAAGAGAAGGATGAAATAGCTAAAATGGAAGCTAGAGGAATAGGATTGCCTTTGTGATGAAAATATTAGTCAATTTTAATATTATGCTAGACTGAATTTATATTTAAGTATTTCGCAGTATTATTCATTGAATATTATTATGTTTCTAATTAAAAATAAAAGTATCTTTTGAATTATTTACAACGATTCGCAACTGACATAAACTTATTTGAAACACGTAATTTTATTATAAATTTATCTTAAGAAGTCATATAATTATCAACTCCCATCTTATTATAAAAACCTATTCTTGTAAACACCTATTTAAAATAACTAAATGAAATGTATTATTGAATTTAGGGGTTTCCGGCCACATTAAAAGCACCAATGTAGAACTATTCTTCAAGCTTCGACTTCTCAACTCACGCAACTGTGACCTGAATTGACAGCACTAGACACCTTCTAAGCACTTTCATAGTTCCAACATTTAAAAACTAGATAAGTGTATGACAAGACTTATTCAACTTACTCACATTTCTCTTAAGATAAAAGTTATTTTCTTTTCATTTTGCCGTTATGTGTAATCTACCGGCATAGTATTTTTTTGTATACCCGATCAATTAAATGAAACGGTTCTAAAAACCTTAATGAAATCGATAAGTATGCAGTACCAAGTTTTTGTGGGCTTCCGTCTTTAAACGAGTCAATGAAAATTTGTATTTTAAGTTTAACTTTAATTTTTTATTGTAAGTATAGTTAAAATGTGTTCATTCCATCATTTATGTCAAATGCCAATTGATATTGAAGAGTACAAAAGACAATACACAAATACAGTTAAAAAATAAAATTCTAATTGTTTCAATAAATAATTCAATTGTCAGTCAATTACTTTTATTTACCATTTTGCTATTCGTTCCACGCTGTGAGTCTACATAAAAATCATAAGAATTAAAAGCTTCTTGGGCAATGTCCATGCATTCAGAGAAAGCAGAGAAAGTGGAAATTCATTCACACGACAAATAACAATACATATCACGTCACGTTTGTTTTACTTTGCTGCAGACTTGCATAAAACAAAAAAATATGTCATTAGAAATGATTTACAGGCACGATATGACGAAACTATACATATTTAAGCTTCGACATGTTTTGTTTTTCTCCAGTCAATATCTATTAAAACCGGAAACCACCTATGATTTATGAGGAATAATAACATACAA
>JAHZNK010000046.1:0-15980 GCA_027744615.1 Lepidocyrtus cf. nigrosetosus NNG-2020 | reverse complement strand
CAAAACGCTTCTGTAATGTAATCATCATGGAATATATTTTTTGATTTGTTAAACTCATACATGCGGATTCTTGATCCTTTCATCAGATTTATATTTCAAGTACACATATAATTCGCCAATTTTGAGGAAGTAGGAAGTGCAAGAAAAATGTGCGTTTATAATAATTTATCGAGAGTGTTCTAAAGAAGGTGAAAGATTTTCTTCGTAAAATTACTAGTATTTTTGTGCATGCACGCAATGTGTTTCATATTTATTTAATAGTTTTGACTTGATTTCATTGTTGTTATTTGCGTATGAACTTAAATAATAATTAAAATGATGTTACTAAAAAACTAAACTAGTACGTACTTTTGCGTCTAAAGAAAAAAAATAAAAGCTAAATATTTGGAGAAAATCCTTCAGCTTTGTTCGTATAAAGGGAAAGGCATGCATCAAGTGTAGTTGATTAAATATATCAAAATATCTCGATTTTAAGATATTTTCATGATTTTGAACAATGAAGTAGGTATGTCAATTTTTGATCGATTCTAATCTGAAATTATTCAATCGATATACACTTTTGATTGATTGTTTGAGCAGAAAATTAAAAGTACCCATAATTTTTTATAGCATCAACATCCCAAGCTTTCATCTGGTTAATAGGCATTTGGCATCGACTATCGACGAATTTGTCATAAAAAGTTTCACCGCGTACATAATTTCATAGCCATTTTTGACATTAACCGCTGAACTCTAATACATTTATGCGGTCCTTAGAATCTTTGCTCATCTCACTTTTTGTTATTTATTGTTTATATTGAGAATATTGTATTTATCTTAAGCATCAAGCCATTCATTTATTCTCAATTATCATTTTTATTTTAAGAAGTGAAGAGATTTTGTTTGCATAAAATCTAACGAGGAGGATGAATAGTTTTGGCAGTGCCGTTATTCTACTTTTGTTTTTATTTACCAATGTTAAGAACGCTTGTTGCTGATGTTTGGTATTAATGACTAGTAATATTTTTCATCAAAATTGTGTGAATTGAATATGTTGGTTTATTGCAGTTGTAGGTTAGAGTGAAATTATTTACCGACATCGTTTTTGTAATAGCCGAGTTTACGCCGGCTCTCACTTTTTTCTCACTAAAGTTGTCATAAAGATAATTTTCAGTCAGTAAAAAGTTTCTTATCCATCATTTCGCTTTATTATGTCAGCACGTTTGTGCTTGATGTTTTTGTGCGAGAATGTTCATGCTCAAACAATAATGGTTTGATATTAAAAAGCTACCATCGACGTCCTTAAAGACTAGAGAAACTAGAGAAGATGGCTGTCAAAGTTTCATTGTTATGCTATCATCATCATTCATGTTCGTCTCATTGGCAAAAAACAAAAATTAAGACAAAGAATGGTTTTAACAATCCTACTAAAAGATTAAATCTATATCTTTTTAAAACCATTCATTGAACTTGAGTAAAGTTAAAGAAATAAAGAATGAGACTGAACATAGTTAAACAAAATTACCACTGGTAGTTGCCTGAATACGACAACTATGCATTTGTCATTCTATTAATTGGCATTTTTTGGTAGCAGCCTAAACTAAACAAATCATTTTTTCATCCCACTTTATCAGAATTATCCCACGCACAAAAACAAGAAATGATAACGTTGCGTGAATTTTGAAACATTAGCTCAAGCCAAGTCACTGCAATTCAGTAAAACAAATAAAGATATGACAATTGTTGTGTGCTGCTATCTAAAGTTTAAAATTCAAATACATATTTACATAAAGAGTATACATATTTATTTGCATTGAATGTTTTCATCTGAAGTCATCTTATCATGATAGAGGTAAAGTGCGTAACGCATAATGTGCCAGGAAATATAAGTTTGTATAGATTACATCTGAAAGAGTTTGAATAAATTAAATGTGTCAAACCTAGGATTATTTGTTTTTTTGTCATTTTGTATTAGTCACGGTTTGGCTGATCAAACATGATTTGGTTTGGTTTTGGCGTGTTAAGTCAGTTTTTAGGGAGCTCGACGTAAGCGCACTATTGGCTTAATTTGTCACAACAGATTTGATTTCAAGAATGAAACAAACCATTTTCAAATCACATGCTGAAATAACACAAAGTAGATTTAACAAATTGGAAGAACTAATTAATAAATCATTAGCAAGTTAGCCTCAGAGAAAGAAATAATTGCCTTGTTTAATAATAAGTTTAAGTAGATGCAACTATGCAACATGTATTTGTTTCGTATCCAATCAACTTGAAATCGACTTTTGCAAACACAATTTATATATTGATAATGAATGCTCATCACTTTCCTTAATATCATCAATAAATCTAAAGTCTTAATTAATTGATTGACATAGAAAGTCAATCTATTTGAAATTGTTCAGGTAACTTTTAATTATTTGATGGTAATCCTTTATCACAATTTAGAGAAAGTGGCAATCAAGCTAGGTTGGTAGAGCCAACACCTGCTTTATTAAGAATTGACGTTTGACAAACATATTGTTACGTTTGTCTTGTCCTCAATGTCAAACTTTCAACAATCATTTATTAGTTTTAAAAAGAAGTTAACTAGCACAAATTCGAAAATCATCAGTAAATATTTTATTGTACAGAAGTCTTGATAAAGGATCATATATTAAAAAATTGGCTAAACATTGCGTTGTGTCATATTCCGCATGAGCACTCATCTCTACTTTGTTAAGTGTCATACATATCTATTTGACATATATTTTAATTTTCAACACGCACATATTTATTGCGTGTAACTTCATTCAAAGCGATACTTGAATGAAGTTTCTATGCAAATCTTTAGCCCTTAATTTTTTATAAAGATGCCGTTGACTGCTTATTTGAAGGATAGAAAAGCCCTTTACAAAAGCAACCATGTCTTGTCAGAATTTTATTACACTGAAGATGCTTTCTTATATCTGTCTTTTGATTATTTGGCTCGTTGCCTTACTCTTTATTCAATTTCTTTGCAAATGTTGTTTTTGCTCTGAAACCAGTTTTCTAATTTTCCTTGTTGAATATTAAATCGCACCTTTTTCATTAAAATAGGAACCATAATGAAAATTTAAAGCTCGTAAAGTGTTACTGAATATTATAGCGACAGTAGTACTAAATGTACCCAAATTAATAAAAAGGGGTAAATGTACGTTGTCGTCGTAAAACTGACAAGAGAAGTATTTGGTGCTTTACAGAATGGTGATCATAAGAACATTGTTGTTGGTGTCTACTAATAACTTGCTGAAATCTGATGATATTAGTGGTAATGATGAGCTACATAAATTAGTGCCACAGTCAATCATTTTATTTTTGGTTTGCTGATATTTACACGATTACTGTGATTGACAAAAGGTTTATCTATTTGTAGGGTCCCTGATTCATTTGAATAATCTGCGTATAATCTTCACATGCTTAACAATGAAAGTTTTGTAAGAACAGTGGAGTGAATAGTCTTCCTGTTTTTAAGCCGGCATTATGCATTCTTGATAAAATGAAAGTTATATTATGCAAAGAAAATGGTGTTCATGAATCAAGAAGTATTTGCACGTATTCGTAGGTGCTGCTGCAAATTTCAAAAGTTCATTTTTGTTCATTTATTAAAAGGGCTTTAAATACAATTTGTAAATACCGATTATTTCTATGTGGTAACTAATAAAGGAACAAAAGTAGTGGTGAAACTACGTCAATAAGGAGGATGTGCAAAATTATGCCAAAAATCTGTGTACCAAACTAGATGTAAATTAATTAAAATTAGCTAAATTAATCATTTTCTTTTTACTTGCAGGATACACTATCAAATTTAAGCTTCGACAACGTACTGGATAACCAGCAAGAGTTGCCACTTGACGGTACTGACAATCATATTGGTACTGCAGAGGGAACAGCGTCAAGTTCTGGAGGCTATGTTAAGAATTCTTTGACGCATGAAGCAGGGGGAGGAGAGCAACAATCATTTGGCATAAATGCACCCATTCCAGCCCCAAGAAACTCTAAACAAGTTAAACAGCCTCTAACCAGTACATTACCATTGTCTGGAATTAATGGTAGAACACCTGCAGATGGATACGGGTGCGAAGTTGGAGGCAATGCTGTAAAAGTTTGTATAACCGACGCAGATATAGATATGGATTCATCAATTCATCTTCCGCCAGGGGCAGAATATGTCCCCAGTATTCGTAAGTTTGCTATTTTCTAATTTTTACATATTATAGTGACGAGAAGAGCACTTATTTACGAGAACAAAAAAGATTTATTAAAAATAAAACAATAATGGGATTAAAAGAAAGTTGGAAGGTTCTTCCGCGTAAGCATAAATTAATTACGTTCAAACAGTTTTTGCAAAATAATAATTTAATCCTGAGAATATATTACGTTTGTATCACATTTATAATGTCATCTAGAAAGAAGATTAAAATCAACAAACAGTATTTCATAAAAAATTGTCAGCTTTAAACATTATTTAAATAAAATAGCATTTAATGCAATTACGAAAGTAATCATATTATGTAATTCAGCTGCACCGAGAAACCAAACAATCACAGGAAAGATATTTAAATGATAATAACCGCGCGATCATCTTATCAAATATAGCTTATCATTTTCCTTGAAGAAACGTGTTATTCATATTCGTAGTAAATAGCCGATACATTCAAAACATGTCATTTTATTTAGTATATCTAAAGCCACGTGATTAAATATAATGTTTAGTGGCTACAACAATTCCTTCCGGTCACCCATCATGATTTTGTAATCCTATTTACTGTAATGAATCTACGTATAGTATGTACGCGCTTAATCAGAATTATCCTTAATTATCATCATCATCATTCCTGATAGGCATTAAAATTGCTTTTCTTGCAATCTGACATAATGTACAATGTATTTTGAATTCTTGTCATATTGGATTGTATAAAATGTTTTATTCGACAATTGTGATGCACCACTAGAAAACAATTTTATGAATTGTCTTTATTTATTAAGTAAATATGAATGAACGTAGTATTTTCTGTCTAAATATTTCAACATCCTGGAATCTGCAAAAACAAGATTTATTTTTTCTGAACCTCTAATAGTTTTGTTGGTGAGTCTCGTATTTCGTAAATTTTCAGAAACTACACAAAATTCCTTGTGGTAAAGAAACTTGCGTCAACCATTGTATTTGAATGCATTTTAGTTTACTGGACTTAATCCTTGAGAGGAACACTAACAACGGGCTAGTTTGAAAATAATTTAAAAGAAGCTTATTGATCATTGATCAAAAACGTATTCCATTCCACGGGATATGCATTTAATCAATTTGCTTTATATGCCAGTTTATAGTGTCATTTTTTCTTTTACAATTTTGGTTAGAAAATATTGGCTGCAAAATTTTTATGTTCATAAACCAAGAAAATCAACCATGATCATTTTAATATTCGTTTTATTTGAAACAGAATCAAAATTTAAACTAAATTAAATCTTGTGCCAGTCAATGATCGAGATATAGTCATGTTTTATAAAGGTAATAGATATGCATGATTTTACTGCCCTCCTTGCTAACCTTAAGGAACTACTACCGCGCTAACTTTAACTGCTATTATATAGTTAATGAAGAACAATGTTGCTCTTCAAATAATTAACTTCAATAAGTGTAGATTGCATGCTAGAAATTTTGAGTGCTCTCATACAGTATCAATGCAATCATCGCGTATAGTACCTAAACCATAATCGTGATGTAAACGGGTGCAATACCTGTTTCTTAAATGGCTTGCTCTGTTAATGCGAACAGAAAAGAACACAAGCGACTTTTTCAGTCATTTTTTGTATCAATTACATATAATAAAGGTAGGCAGTTGTTCTAAAAATTCTCATGCCTGTAAGGGACTCTGGGACTCATACCTGTCAGTTATTTTCTTGGTAGCTCTAGCTGACACAGTAACTCAAAAATAATTCAAACTCCTATTTACTACATATTTATCTTCAGTTTTTTATACAATAAATGATTTGCATTGACGCACCACTTTTATGCTACATGTAGGAAAACATTTTGTGGCTTACTGAACCTTTCAACGAAAACTGTTGGCATTATTTTGTTTAAAAGATTTTTACCTAAAAATCTAAAACCAGAAAACATGTCTCCCTTGAGCTTTAACCCTAGTTTATAAATATAAGTAAATATTGCATAACAGAAGCATAATAAATGCATTAAAATTTCGAATATAAGCAGATAACATTTTGATAGGTTGTTGACACCATTGCCGTTTTGATTGTTTGTGATCGTCTTAATGAGTTTCATATTCCAAAATTTGATAATGTAGGTATGATTCCGTTTTCGTTCATTCTTACGGACAAGAAATATTACTAAAAAGTGGAAATATGAGCATGGACAAGCATTGTCATTGTCTCTTTGTCTTACACAAACTACTTTCAAAATTTGAAACAGCAAATTCTAATTTCCTGTAGCGTGTCGTATGCAATAAATAATAGTTCCGTACTGGCTTTTTGTTTTTTCCTTAATAGCTGACCGATATTCGATCAATTAAAATTCGAATAATCTTATCGCTTGTTCTTGTTCTTGATATTTTCTATTTATAAAATGTATGATTTATTATCTCCAATGAGATGTAGTTGATGTTGATGATGTCGATTAAAATGACTGGGCAAGGTGAAAAGGAAGGCATGCATCGTTGACGGCTGACTCATGATGACGGTTGAAAATCCACTTCTCATCGCCATATGGACTTATTTTACCTTGCAACCTGTATCATAGAATTACTTATAGGTTATTCATCAGACATGCAGTAGGTTACTTAAATGTTTGCACAAACTTGCAATATACGGGTTGGGTTGTGTTCCTCAAAGAGGTACCTAACTAAATTCACACAATATAGTTTTTAAGTGTATATGTTGTTACTTGGATTGAGAATGAATTCCTTCATTCTTTAAAATCAAACGAATGGTAGTGGTTGTATTGTTATTGTGGGGTTGCATTGCTAGATATAATGTAACAACCATTCTGTTGAACACATTGTCAGACTTCAAATTCTAAGTCAGTTGTTGAACATGCTTTTGCCATGCTCAAAATGAATCCTTATCTTAATTAACCTAAGTAAGAATGTAAAAGTGTAGGGAAATGTTTAGGCGGTAGTTAAGTTAGTAGTGGTTTGTGTACTGACTCGTACATTGTACAATACAATTTATAGTTTATGATGATGAACGACTGAACTTTGATTACTTTAACAACATAAAGCACAACCGAACATTCAGGGCTGAAAGCAGCAGTGTGCTGACGCTGATGATAGTGGATGGACGCTGTACAACAACGCTTGACTCATGTTTTTTCGTTCTTTTCATTTTTATTGAATTCATGATGACAGTAAATTACATTAAAGTTTAATTTTATGAAATCTCAGTTGAGTGCAATAATATTTGCTAAAACTCATTTAATGTTAGTTCATTCTTCTTTTGGATATAATACGCTGTAAAAATCTTGCAAAAATTAAAAATTGGAAAAAGTTGTGAAGTGCTATCATTTTGATGGGTTCAAATACGTGATGTGCATTTTGGAACGAAAAGTGTACTAATGGTTTGAATAAATTTTATTTTTGAAAACTCAAAAATGTGGGAAAAGTTTGCTGCGAACTAGTGCGTTTGACAAGTTAACCGAGTTAAAGTTTCAGGCACTATACTTCTTTCTTTCTTTCATTATTACAGTTGATCTTCCAAAGAGTCCGAGCCAGCTAAAAACGCTAAAAGGCGCAGGATTTCTTCCCACAGAAGATACGGGTAAGTCCACCGAGTTATTCTATTTTTATTAAATAATTAGCTTTACAAACAATTCATGCATATCTTCACGGTACGATTTTGTAGGCCTAGAAATGCCTGTAAAGTCAAGCATACCATGTAAAAGTAGCAATTTGTTTAGATCAACAAAGAACACAATTTCTACCCGTTCCATTGACAAATGCATCATTTCAAATGTGTACTTTCAGAATGAATAGTAGTTGTCCAATGATAAAATACTAAAAGAATCAAACCAAATAAAATGAGTATAAATTTCATGCTACAAAATTGCAAAGCCATACTTTAATTTTGCACTCCATACACAAAGGTCTTATTTAGAAGGATTTATTGATGATGATAATTGGTTTGATATAGAAAAGGAAAATATAGACATGATAATGGTATCAGTATCTGATCGTTCACGATAAACATTTGTCTTTCAAGAGCAACGTGAGTATAGCAAAAACTCCCAAATTTTGTAATAATTGATTGTCATCGTCATCCAATCAGGCACTCATCGTTTGGCGTATCACTTCCGAATAAATGTAACAGTAAAATGGTAGGAAAGTGAAATAATTACAAGTATTAAAGTATTTGTATAAAAACGATGATGATTTGGTTCAAAGCTATTCAACAGAGAGTCTACTTATTAATAGTACACATGATAATATTTATCTAACATAACCTATGGCGTTGTCCGCTCTCAATTCAGCCTTATCGTATATTATGCCCAATCAATCCATCTATGGAACATGACCTCTAAATATAAATATATTTGAAAGTCTGTATACGAATACAGCATTCCTTTGTTTGTGTGTGACAATCCACTCTTTGTTGTTAAAGAAATTGTATTTCTACAATTTTGATCTGTACATTCTACATTCATTGCTACAATAAATTTAACATAGATCTAAACAGGAATGGGTGTTTACTAGTTATTGCCTATATCGAATTATTTATCTCTCGAAATGAGACTTGAATTATCACGTAAAGGAATACCTATCTGTGAATGCAAACTAGTCCATCGATTCCAAATCAATTACAATTCAGCTGATTCAAATAAAACCATTTCCAATGGCCAACGGCATCATGAAGAATTCAGAATTGCCTACACAAAGTTTATCACCGTATTCAGCTCTAGTTCACGTTGCTTGTGAATTCACATGACATTTTCCTGATCGTTAAATTTTATTTTAGCTCGTCAGCAGAGTAGAAGTCTCGCTCAATCGTAATTGCATCAAACTTGCCCACATTTTTATACTACTTTGTGTTAAGTCTGTTGTATAATTTATAATAAAAACCTAGTGTAAAACAAAATATTATATAACAAGTAGTAGGTGTAGTTGCACCTGTTTGTAGCATTACATGATTAATGATAAAATTCAACTCCGCCCAAAAATTATTATCAAACCAATTTTAAAAATCTTGAAAAATTGTGGGATTGTCTCCAAAAATTGGATTAAAAAAGAAATGTTTTTAAAACTAAATAGGCCTACTTGTTTGCCAATTTAATACTTAACAACATATATTTGAGTATGCAAAATCGCAAAAGTATTGAAATTAACAGGGTAAGTAGAAATTCGCCCAGTTAAGTGAAGTAGTTCTGAGAGAGAAGGACAACTTGAGATAAATAAGGATAATTGGCAAGGAAGAAATGAAGCAGGTTATTAATGTAAACATGAGGCACTGAGGTGCACTACTTTCGTTATTTAGTTTTTTGTGCAAAAATTTGCCAAGTACAATTCTGAATAATAATGCAGTTCCAACCTCTTTCTAGTAGGAAATGTGATACAGGTATGTTTCAGGTGGACAGGTTTCGTGATCCATAACGTAATACTTAACGACCGGTTTTCCACGATTGTTGTGGATTTGCAAATACCTGGGCTTTTCAATACTTTTTGCTTCTTGTAGCTACATTGCATTTATAGTTTTAAACATAGCACCGACCAAGAGTTGCCCGTCAGCAAAAAATGCTAAGTAATTTGAGAAACCTGATAAGTTGCATAAATGTCACATCAACTTTCTTTAAGACTTGTTGTTAATTTATCTGAATATGCTTGCTTGATTGCACTCAATACACCCAGGCATAAGCATTGTAGATGTTTTGCACTTAATTTGCATATCTACTTTAATGTGTTGTCATGTTGTGTTTGAAAGATAATGCGGATCAAACTCCACATTAACCTTGAATGTTAAACATTTCAATAAAAACCATATACCTTAGTCATGAATCTAATATTATGTGACTTTAAATAATCAAATCATAAGAGCAATTTTTATGAAACTTATGAAAACATTTTGTTTGCTTTTTGGTACTAGTAATATTCAAAGCCACATTGGATTTTTGGTGCAAATCTTCGTTCAGATATGTTTAAGTTACGCCCACCTGAGAAAAAAGATGGATACATCTGACAAAATGATTAACAGCAAAATTGCTAAATTGTACACATATAAGTATGTAATAAAAATGAATTTGTATAAGATTTGCAAAATTGTTAGAAATGATTTCGAATTGTATCGCGCAGCGCAGCAATGGCCATTATTTTATTTTTTTTATTTGTTAACAGAAATTATGCTAATGATTATGTCAACTGATGATGTTAGAAATGACAGCCGTAAAAATTAAGTAATTAGCAATTTTATTTTAAAAAAATAGGTGAAACAATAGGCTCAAAGCTCAACTCAAGTCTCAAGAATGAATGCATTCGAGAATTAATGCAATAAATTCAAAGAAAAGCGTAATGAAGGCATGCTTTTATTAAACGCCAATAATAAAACTTGAAGATGCTGCGGTTGTTAGCCAATCGATTCGTGCATTTCAGTTTTGCAAAAGAATTAATTACATTATAATTACCGATTTACATGACTCGAATGAATGAGGAAAATATAATGTTGCACAAGGTAAAAATTATTGCACAATTTATCTCATCATCCAGAATTGAATGAGTGAGCTTTTATTGGTTTGGTTGATTTCTTGAGGTGTGTAATTGTTTATGAGATAGGTAGACAAAATCTAAACTAAAAGCTGATTTTGCAAAAATGGGATTACTTTTTCTATACATACGTCATGCCACCAAAGCTGATACACGACACCGACAACATGTATGAGCTTGCTCACCTAAAAATGAGTTATGTAAGCCACCACCACCACGATTTACGCTTTCTTCAAAGAACAAGTCCTGCACTTTCAGTTGTAGGGAGCATTGTTCGCGAATAAATCGTTTTTAATATACGCACGTATAATAATTACGTATTTAGCCTGGTCAATCAAGATCCAATANCACCACCACGATTTACGCTTTCTTCAAAGAACAAGTCCTGCACTTTCAGTTGTAGGGAGCATTGTTCGCGAATAAATCGTTTTTAATATACGCACGTATAATAATTACGTATTTAGCCTGGTCAATCAAGATCCAATATAACCTATCGTAAACTGAAAAGAAAAACTAATGATTTGGAACAGAAATTTTATATTTGAACCTTTTTCTTTGAATATCAGTGCAATAACTTTACATTATACCTACCCACTACACTATATTACAATATCTCCTCATCTCATCTTCAGCCGAAAGCCAATCTTGCTATTCGCAGTCGTTATTGACAGGCTACATACTTATTAACGTTATTATTATTTTTAAACTGCCAATTTTAATTTTTTTCTTGTTTGAACGAAATGAATGGGTTGTGTGAAAGATTTCATAAGGTGGATTTCAGGACGCTTTTCTCTAATGTTTTGGGTGCATGCATATTCGAATAATGAAAAATCATTGGTCTGAGACGATAAATGAGAATTTTAATTCTGTTGAAAACAGGAGGGAAACCCATCAACGATCAATTACCAAAAAGAGTTGAATAACATTTTCCATGTTACAGTGACGCTGCAATGATTTGCATTCCAAGGAGGACATTGTCATTATTACAATTCTCGGCCAAAGCGACTATTGTAAAAAGCGTTTTGTTATCACTCACGAAGATTAAATTAAGGATAGGATATTTGCATGATTACTGCGGCAATTTGTTGATGGAAATGTTGATGAGGTTTGAAACCATGTAACAAATACAAAGGAGATAGAAATATATCTTTTTTTAACTTATTACACTCATAATTTCACGGATGGATTTTTGTATCATCATTTTAATAATCTGCATTATCAAAATCTCACCAGTAATAAAAACCATGAAGGGAAATCATTTAATCATAATAAAAGTGAATATTAGTAGTGGCTACCTGCCAATTTTATGGAAAGTTTAAAGAATGAATTACCACAAAAAAGTTTACCAGATTACGATTATAGTATATCAAGAAACTATAAAAGCATTTTTCGATTGTATATTGCATCGTGGAGATTAAATTAATAATAGATATCCCACAACATCTTGGCAAACTAATTTGCTTTAATGTGAAAAGATAAAATGAGGTAAAAACTTATCACTGGGTAATCATTTTTTGCTTTTCATTACAAAACTAAAACCTAATAATTAGTATAAAAGGGATGGATGTTTTTGATAATTATATCATGTGAATAGAATGCAGTTATGTTTATAGATGTTTTACTCTCGCATTAAATAAATTTGAGACAAACATGAACAATTTTGATGGATGATTTAATTTTTATAATTGCTCATAATAGTAATTTTATTATCCATTTAACAAATACATAAATACTGTACTAATCTGTATTGATACCGCCTCACTTTAACACTTTTTACTCCCTGCGTTCATGCTATGGATGTTGATTTTTAAGTAAAATTCTGTGATTGTGACATTTGTATAAAAATATGCAAAAGAATTTAATTGAAACCTTAAGTTCTCAGGTAGTTGGTTACTTGTAAGATTTATTGCAATGTCAATTGCTTAATTGTGTATTTACATTTCTATTTCAACTGTCAAACAAACCCCAACGTAAGGTGACCTTTTAATGGCTTTTCTTAGCCTGTCAAATGAAGACTTTAAGACAATCAGAAGCATTTAATCTAGATTTAGGTACTGTAAAGAAAATATTGTAACCTTTTTGTTCTAAAACAAAAAGACACTATTTGAAACTATAATCTAAATGAATTGTTTGCGAGGAAACATCAGCAGCATTATATACATTACGTGAAGCAATATAGAGGACAAAACTATGATAATAATGGGAATTGCTTCATGCAATGTGAATGTTTGTGTTTCTTACATTCTTCTTCGTGTGTGTTTGATAGCTATTTTAATAGAACAAGAAGCTTTGATACGCAGTGACATTTTTACAGTAAGAAAATGTGCAAGTTAACATCCTGTTATTGTTAGTAGTGATAATGATAAAAACTACATCCCCGTCTCATTTTTCCACAATTAGTACTTTGTACTACATTTTACTTTATTTAACTTATAGGGCTGTTGTTAGGTCGATTCAAAGGTGGTATGTTAGGTGGTGGTTTGAACAGAGGGTATTGAATGCTAAATAAATTAATAAATGATTTCAAAGGAGACATTAAAATATGTTTTATTGCAATATTATAAAATTTTAATTACTGACAGTCTAACATGTACTCGAGAGACAATAGTTGTTAGTCTTCGGTAAAGAATTAAAAATGAGTTTGCAGCTACAATAGTAAGTAAGATTGAACCAATTTTTTTAAAAAATATTATATTTAAAAGTTAGAGCTTGGGTTGATACAGTAATTAATTAGAATTAATGCCCCTGCCCTTTATAACATAACTTTCAGATATATGAATATAAATTCTCAGCAGATGGAAAGTTTTAAATATAACCTACAAATTGCATCAAGTAAAAAAAGGCTTTAGTATCAATAGAATTTCTTGATTGTACCGTAAATTATTGTTCGTGAATCATTCAAAGGGCGAAAACAAAATTTGGCAAAATTTTGTTTGTGATAATAGCCTGAATTTAAAGAGATAAGCCAAAAGTTAAGAGGTCACAGTTATTACTTTCAAAGGGAGTTTTAAGTCAGTCCGAGATATAAACGATCAATCAAACAAATGCAGACAGTTACGTTGATTTGGTTCTAATAATAGTGTTGATGATGTACTCATTATTTTTTCACACGACCCAGCGGACACAGCATGAGGATCAAAAGTTCAGAAAATAAAGATGATCTTTTGATCACGATTATGATTGTGCATTATTACGAGTAATGCTTTGACTCATTGTTTACTGCACTAGCACTTCAAAAATCCAAAGAATAATGTAGCAAAGAAAGGGTAAAATTTATTGCTGTTACTAATTCGACCGTGTATTATCGCTGAAAACGTTAAATATTTTCATATTCATTTAAATTGAATCTATGTTGCCGTAAATCACACAAGGATGGTTCTTAAAACTGAAAATTGCGAACGATACAACCGCAGCATAATTTTTGAATTCCTAAAAATTATTTAAAATTGCTTTAGGTTTAGTTGACGGTGACTGGGATAAAATTGGGGTAAGATTGAAACGTAAATAATAAGGTTCATCCTTAACATAAACAGCACAAATGAATACTTTGAAAGTCGAATTGTGGGTTAGTTGGATTATCTTTTTCAGGAATTAAATCACAGTTTATATAATTGTGCCATATTCATTTAATTTACTTATCAAGGTAATCAGAATAATTGTATCCTAATAGTTTCACTTTGAAATGTACTCACATATACCTAGTTTAGACTCTGTGTTGCTTATTTTGCATTTAAATTTAACCTTTCGTGTTTTGCATTCTTGCGTGTCGAAAATTAGAGGATTTCCGTCTAATGTTTCCTCTGCTTTTTGCACATCCTTCTAAAAATAATTATTCAAATACCTTGTTTGCAATAAACTTGATTTTGTTAATTAGTCAAAACTATTTTGACAAAGTAATTAAATTTAGAGTTATATAAAACCGTTGGCGGTTTTAAGGATACATCGCAATGGTACGTCCCGTAAAATATAAATTCGTTTCAAGAGAATCTTTAATATTTTTAGTTAGTTAGTCCTTGAGAAATCCTACTTCGTTGTTTACAAAAATCGCGTAAAAACAAAAGAAAGGTTTTAAACACCTTAAAGTGCATATTATGTAGGTGTTTCAATGAAGACGCATAGGTAGATTAGACAAGATGACTAATGCCTGAGCAAAAAGCGAAATACCTAGACAGAAGTTTATGTTAAAAAGAACAGTGCTATATTGGCTTACAGTTTTATGATCTTGCAAACACAGCTTTTTTGCTTCGCTGAATTACTCATTCTCAGTCATCATCGCTCATTTATAGTTACGCCGTTGATGTTGTTGAAGTTTAGGATTGTTTGAAACCCTGAAAATGTTTGTTTGTAAAACTGTAATTCGTGAAATGCCTGCAAAGGTGTTACTCGCGTAACTGTTACATTTATGTCTCTGCGCCAAAGAGTCAAAGATTGGCATAACAGGACTTAAAATGTGAATTGATAATAGTTCACGCACGCAGATCGGTAACTGTTATCTGTAAGCGTTTAAAGCTAAATCCTTTTACCCTACGGACTTTGCATGACCCAAGTTCATTTTCTTACAATTCAGTGAAAACTTACTGTAAAGCGGATTTTTAGAAGAAAAGTCACAATAGGTTTTATTTGTGTGGTGAATCTAGTCTTTTAGGAGTTAGTGTTTGAATTGAATATCGTTTCTTTTAACATAAGTGGAAATACTGCATTGACATTACATCAAAATATAACATTTTAAGCATAAACTAAATATCAAAAGCAAAAAAGTGAATTTGGTGAATTTTCTTGTTTCTAAAAACGTTATATAGAAACATAGTTAATTAATTTTCAACTCGAATTAAGTAAGCGAACAAGATCAACTGAAATATCCTTGAAATCTTTAACTGTTTAATGGCAGCAACCTGTTTAAAATTTTTAATACATCGTACAAGTTACACTAAAGTATTTTTATGAGTCAGCTCTAATCAAAGGCAAGCTTCTACCCGATTTAATTAAACAATATAAATTATATGTGCATATCATCTGTCGCGGGGGAAGCCTCAATGTAAGGGTTCCCTTTCAGCTGACAATAAACGCAAGTTATTATTATTATTATGTGATAAGTATGTATCTTAAGATAAGACTACCTAAATCTACACAGAAATTGTCGCCCGGACGTCATTTCCATTCTTTGCCTGAATTTTCAAGAATGCTTTATAAGGGTTGTTCTGTAGTTGAAACTTAATTAACTATGTTTCTATATAACGTTTTTAGAAACAAGAAAATTCACCAAATTCACTTTTTTGC